>JBBPJT010000030.1:0-86397 GCA_038088895.1 Xerocomus potaroensis | reverse complement strand
CGCTCTTCAGCTCTTACTAAAATTACATTTTTATCGTGACACTGTGACTGTCATCACATATCACACCTTCTTTTCTTGGCATCCTCTCTGTCCATTCCGGGGCACGGCTCGCAATCTGCAGATCCGAATAACGTGTCGTAGCTTCTCATTTCAAATTGTACTCTCCGGCATCGGCTCACGATCTCCTTCTCTGACCTCGAACATGTTCAGTCACTTTCTTTTACACGGATATTCCCGGCTGCCGGCTAACCGGCGCCTATCGGGAACACCGGCAGCCTCGGCAGGCATCAAAAAGTCTATGCCTTCCGTCTTTTGCCACCTTCCGGCCACTCATATTATCCCTCAGTCCGTCTTCGGCCCCGCACTCCATCAGCCACTCACTCGCTTCCGCCGCCAGGTAGTGAACACGGCCACCGTCTCTCTGTGCTCATCGTGTCCTCCGATTGGCCCGGTCAGATGACAGCGCAGCCCCTCTATTAAAGAAATACGGTTTGCGCTGTGGCTGTCAACCACTGCCCCCACTCCAGCACATGAACAACCTCGCCCGAAAACCCCGCGCTCATTGCATCTCCAGGACAACGCCCAGAACCGGTCTTGTCATGCTACCGTTTCCAACACCACTGCTTAGATGTCAATGTCGCCACCATCCAACCTACCAAACGCAGCCAGGTCATCTGTTTGATGTAGGATCACATACGGCGTGTGTTCGAGGACAACTATCTATGAAACCTGTGTATGAAAGATATTTCTCCCCATCGTCGGCCATTATATGTGCACTTTTTTTCTTTTGATTCGCCGACCGGAGGGGACCACTCATTTTCAAGTCGGTGGCTCAGACGGTAATTGATCTGACTAAAAGAAAAAGGCAAAGTAGTAATTCCCTATTGTTGCAGACTAACTGGGTTATGTACTATCTTGCGAATATTAATGGAGCATTTCAGGTCAGGCATTCGTAAGCTCGTCTTCAAGCTTCCTCAATTAGCCGATCCCTCCGACCAGCGAAAAAAACGGAGATTTCGTCCACGATGCTGTGACGCTTGAGATAAGCGGTGCTCATCTCGTCGATGTTGGGTAGTACAAGTCGCTGGAACAGCCAGTTCAATATAAATGTCTCGGCCGGGATGGCAGTGACTGATAGACTCGTATGACCCTGCAAGCTGTCCATTAATCGGTTTCCCACGTGGGCTTACTACAAGACCTTCCAAATGCGGCCGCGTCGGGGTCGAGCTCGTCATGCCCCAAACCACCCAAGAACGCTCCCATTCGTTTACAAGTAGCATGGCGACATCCAAAGCCATCTGTCTGTCTGCCCGCCCCGGCAGCACTCGCGTTGGCAAAGCACGCTTATCACCACATTCCTGTCTGTACATGTTTGCCGCTCGTGCTGTGCTTTTCTAACTTCTCGAGTTACGACTGGACTCGGCACGCGCTACGGAATAAAGAACACGGAAGCCCGTTAGCGCCCATCGAGCGATCTTGCAATTCTAATTCGCGTAACAACTATGGGCAGATCAACACCCAGGTCCTAGGCTGAGTCAAAATTGCGGAACATATGTCTCGCCAAAGTCCCGCCGGGGAATCATCGGCTCGGAGCACAGAAACTGCCGTGTACACCCGCGCATTCTCCAGAGTAAGGGGCCCCAGCAACAGTTGGACACGGCACCCTGCACTCCGGGGCTAAGCAAGAAAATGTCAAGTCATCCAGCTCAACAGCCACAAACCGAGTTCTGCTCAATTAGCCCTAAGTCATCTTGAAGAATACATCACTTGTCCTTTGTGAGTTCCATTCCTCATGAGTGTCGTTGTCGTAACTCACGCTTCGCCGTATTCTCGCATAGATGCTTCGAAATCCTGTACGTCTTGGCTTCCCCTTTCTCAGCCCCTCTCACGGTCCCTGTACTTTAACCATCCTTTAGAATTTGCCCATATGCGGTGATTCCGCGGAATTGTGGCTACACATTCCACTTGCACTTTTTCTCTTGTGTGCACAAAGAATGCGGTGGCTAGGACGAAAATGTCGACTGCCGATTCCGCAGAACCGCTTTACCTCATATTCCAGAACGTGCACCACGATCCAGTTCCAGTTTTCCGTTTACTCCTAACCGAACAATTGACACCGCAATTTGGGACTTGATCACCGCTATCTCACACGAACTGGACACCTCGTCGACTGTAGTCTCCAGTCCATATCCGACCGGCACAAGGATGGCCACGATAAATAAGACTGGTCCAAGCGGGAGAGATACGCGAAAACCCAGGTTTGGGAGCAATATTTTAGCTGATCGGCTCCTATTTTTTCGCTCCGACAGGGCGGGCAGAACCGATATCAGTGTGCAATGGAATACGTTAAAACCTACAAATTTCATCGACATCAAGAATCATCTGGGGGTCTGACGTGGTGAGCCACGAACTTTGCATCAGAGCATAATCTATGCCCTATAAGACTTTCCCGTTCGTGCTGGGTGCCGAATAAGCAAGCTACGGGGTTTTTGTTGGCTCATGCAGTGCGCGGGGGCATTTTGTTTGCTTTCACATGCTATTCTGCCAGAATCTCACCCAGCCCCCGATATATAGCTTGCTTGTTCTCGTAATGCATCATTTTTTAATGAACGGCCGAATTGACCAATCTGAAGTTACTGACATTTCCGTGGGTAGCCCACTAAAGGTAGAAACAGCGCTCTTTTAATCCTCTCATTCCCAGCATATCCTGTGGCGCAATCCATCAGGGCATATATGGTCAAATCAGAGATTACAGCGTACCCAATCAGCCAGAGTAAGCCACAGGTCCCCGACAGAATCCATTTTACCGAGAACAGCAGCGCCTTTCCATGCGAGCACCTTGGGATCCACGTCTTTCGGCGGTGGTATGATTTGTACCTTGTCCATGTTGGGAACCAGCGGGGTGGCAATGGCCTGCAACCTTGTCACAGTCAGGTGATGAAAAGGGCGCTCCGTCGGCCGGGAAGTTGATCACTTTACCTGCTCTCGAGAGCGTGCGCCATGCCGGGGATTTGTGCCCCCCCGCCAATGACTAGGACTGCTTGAAGATACTTGCGTATTTTTTCGTCCCCTCCGCACGCCCGCGCACTATTGAAGATAGCCACATCCAAAGGAAGCTTGCTTGCTTCCAAGCAAACGTCAATAGGCAGACCGCCTGGAAAACTGCTAGCAGAGGGACCTGGGTGTGGCGGCGCTTGCGGCGTAGATTGGGCTGGTGGGTTGGGTTGAGGCGTTTTAACTTCCCGTTCGACCTCTACAACCATAGCCGTATCACTATCGGTTGGCTCGGCTGCCGCAGGGGGGGGCGTCGGATTTGCGGTGGACGGCAAGGAGACTTCCTGTTGTTCAATTTTCGCATCTTTCTCGGGGGGGTTGGTCGGACTACCTGCACTCGTTCATTAGTAAACTTGAATTTGGATGCGCGAGAAAACTGACCCCCTTGTGAAGGCACAGTGGGAGACGCTTTTGCCGCGGACCCATCCACAGAAGGGGAGGAAGGGAGCAAATGTTGCGTAGAGATTATCATTGCTTGGGTCTATAATCTGTGATAAAAAGGTGGCGCATGCGAGGTGCATGTTCCACGACTTACAATATGGTCGGCTTGACTCTCGATAATCTCTTCTGTAACATCGGTGCTCGATATGGATCGAAGTCCGACATGTTTTCTGTCAAACTCGATTACACGTGGCTCGAATATACACTGAAACTAGGCAGTTAGCAACTGGAGGAGTATGATCGCATATACAGACCATTGGGGCCAGAATAATTTCATCGTAGGCTCGAAGTCCATATTTCTTCGTGGGATGCCCGTATTGACGCACTACAAAGTCATAGAGATTCAATGCTACGTCCCCCTGCCGTAATCTTTTCATTAACTATCATCAAGCTACATCAATGAAGGCGCAGACCTCTGCTAATGTACACAATCGTGACTTGAGATCTTCCATTAGCAACCAGTCATGCCAACGGGCAAGGTTGATGTCTCGATAAGGGAAATTTATCCTTTCGAGGAGGACATACAAAAATTCCGTAATGTCATTGCCAGCCATCTTCAATGACATCCTCGAAGCACGATCAGAACTAACACAGAGAATACTGATAGACATACCTCGAATCAGGAATGACTAGACCTTCATCGACGCAAGCCACGCTTGTTTTGATGGCTCCGATATCAACGACACATGCATTGCTTATCCCGGCTCCATAGGTCGCTGCCAGCGACTCCTGAAAAGAACACCGCGGTGTCATCTCCGGAGTGAGCGATAGATATCTTGGACTCACTTGTTGCACGCATATTTGCTTGAATCCCAGCGACACTAAGAAGATATTGACAAATTCCCTCACATAGACTCGATCGTAAAAATCTGGAATAACCAGCATAACGGAGTAGTTCTGGGGCAAGAGCATGAGAAACTCAGTTAATGAGAGATATTATACCGACCTTGAAGTCACGCCGTTTGACGTCCAGCTTTTCTTCCAGAACACTGAGGATGATGGTTTCAATATCATCCAGTATCATCTGAACAGAAGGATAATCTCTAGTGTTGAAATTCTGACCATCGATTGGCCATCGAACGGTGTAATTCAGAGCATGAGGATCCGATATTCGCAAGGCCTAGGGAAGAGAGGTCATACATATACTGAGGTGGAAATGAAAGGAGGTACTTTGTCCCCAACTACAAAGGCGTCATCAGGGGGCTCGTGGATCCACTCTACCCGGAAGGGATCGTTTTGCTCGGGGATGATTTCTGGTTTGAACTGTTCATTAAATGTAGATGCAATGCTCGTTGCGTTTGGTGTCACGCGAAGCTTGTAGAATCGCATCCTTTCTCGAAGCGAGATCGTGATTGAACTCAGCTTGACCTCAAACTATGCGGCGTCAGCCCATCAGAAATTAAGGGATAAATATCACCCACAGGATCATCGGTAGGAGGTGCAACCGCATACTCGTCTCCGCTGGCAGTAGTCAAAGACGCATGATGTCCCTTACGCGGTCGCGTAACGCTTTCAATATACTCGGGTTCTTGAACAAATCCCTTGGATCTCCTCGCAATGACGTTCGGAACAGCTATAGGTGTGACATCGGAGGCTTTGCCGATACGCAGGTACCTCGAACCCGGATGAATCACCACGACATGAGAACCGCGTCTGTGCTAGTTGCTCAGGGTTCGTCGAATAACACTAGCGCGTTGTGGTCTAAAATCACACACTTACCGTTGGTCAGAAGGCGTAGGGACATCTTCAGCAGGTATTTTCTGCTTTCGTGCAGCATTTCTGGCCCATAGCGTTTGTGATTCCGATTTGAGATACGTCGTTCCCATGTGTTTGGGATTGGGTCTGCATCGCCGTTAGGGCCATCGCGCCAGTAAGGGAGGTGAAACATACGCGAGGGGAACGTGCATCGACGTGTACCGCATGCCATAGTCATCCTTCTTCGGGTTTGGTACCCCCCGTGGCATGACTGTCCGCGCGGTGGTGATGGTGGTGGCGATTGAGAGGCTAACAATAAACGAACACTAGCATTCAAATGTCGGGTTGTTGTTCATTAAGCGGGCTAAGCCTCCGGTAAGGTAACTGTTCCATTCCCAAATTAGTCAACCCCAAGGTGAACTATGGGACACGACGTGTAGGTAGTCATCATATACAAAGGTGTGGATGTACAGCAAGTAGTGTAATGCAAAGATACAGCGTGATTTACCAAAACGCGCACCTGAGCGGAGTTCTGTCAATGTCAATGGTGTAACAATAATCGATGTGCTTACCATCCAGAGAAACACTGGCACAGATTTTCCAACGAGGTAGCCTGAAGAATGAGTTTATCCACTTGGGCTGGTACAGTGAGCACGACATCCGGGTTAAAGTCTCTACCTGTGAACCACGTCAATGTAGTCCGAGACATTGCAGCTTGCGGTTGACACACCAGTAAGTTTATGTTGCACCCGATTGTAAACGAGTAATGCTCGCTCGTTCCTGACTTCTTGCCTTGCACCAGGCTCTCCAATTGCATCTGACATAAATTAGCGAGAAAAACAATGGAATATGTGAGGGTGCAAGCACCGTTGAAAATGTCGTTTTCATCAGCACGAAGTTTTCGCGTCGGGGCTTGAGGATATGCTGCGACCTTGGCAAGCTCAGCAGCCCTGCCTGGGTCAGCGTCCACATCTGAGGCAAACGACCATAAGGGGCCATTATATTATAAATTCAGTTCACGCCACCTTCCTGCCTCCTGGAGTCAACATCGGCCTGCATGAGTCGCCAATTGATGAGTGGGTCATAAACAAAGGCCTCGAGCACCGCCATCAATGACTCCTTGTTTGCGCGAAGCACGGACATGGTAATCTCGCAAGTGTGTCGGAAACTGCCCTCAATCCCACTGATCTACGGGCCGTCATCGGATAATTCACGGTACAAAAGGCAGAAAACTCACCTCCATGGCATGCGTCAGCATTCTCGTGAGGCGGAATGGTATTCTCTCAGGGAACTTTTCTCGATGCATAGCAACCTCGAAGCAGTCTCCGAAATCAATGTGAACAACCTTTCCCGTGCTTCTTTCCAGAAGAAGGTTGGAAGGATGCCGATCTCCTAGCCCTAGGATATGGCCAACCATGCTGTTAACAGCGAGTGATCGGGTGTAGGTTGCACGTCGTTCCAGCCAGTGCTCGGAGTTGGTGCTCTTCAACCATAATACTCGATACAGATCTTGCCCTGTGGTGTTCTCGAGGGCATATTCAAATACTTCCACTTTCTGGAGAAGTGTCAGGTTTTCGTAGTCGGGCGCCATCTGAAATGTGTGAGGCAGGTTTGCCAAGTGTCAACTTGATCGTTCATACCTGGAGCATCAAGCGGTATTCAATGTTGAGTAGGACCTTGCGGGAATCACGATAATCCCGAACGAGTACATGAAGCGTATCACTATCCTTGACCCATCCCATCAAACCAGCGTTAGGTGCCAACGGTATCACAGCGTATCGTTGAATATGCAAGCGTCTCTTGAAGCTATTCGTGTCCACCGAAAGTAGGGTGTTTACAAGACTGAAAAGCTGCATAACACGCTCATCCTGACGCAAGTCTTCGTGTCCTAGACCAGCCAATGAGCATAAGCGCCCAGTAGCTAATAAGCAGGTTACCTTTTAGAACATAGAGATAATCCTTGCCATCGTCGCCCTTGAACGACAGACGCCTTGGGCGTTGTTTCGATGCGATAACTGTCAATTTAGTAGCAAAGCTTGCGATCTTGATTACACGTTTGCCACTCTGATAGGTACCTGTTGAACAATTACAGTTACAAGATGTATGTTGGATCGGATGTACAACAACGCACCAGGCATAGCAAGTTCAAGGTTCCGTGCCTTCAGTAACTGAGGAGACACATATTGCAAGTCCAGTGTTGTGAGTTGAGGTAGTTGTTTCTCCACTTTCCTAAATACCTAGATCCCCTGATCAACCGCTGATCAAAGAAACCCATAAAATAACGTACGCCGTAGTAGATGTCCCATGCTTTGTTCAACTCCGACATTTCTCCGTACGCACGATAACGACGACAGGCTTCGCGAGCTTCATGCAGATCCCTACCGAAGGCCTGAGCAAAAGACGTCTCTCGGGCAGTGGTCGGACCCTGACGAACAACTGATAAAACGATTGAGAGGACGATCTACGTCACACTCACTGCTTCCAATAACTCATGAAGTGGCTCTAAAGTAGCAATCATACCCTCTGGATTCTTGTCGTTGAAGAACAATCTTGATGCTTCCTCAAGACCTTCATGCCACATCTCATGCCATAGTATAGCTACGCGGATGAGCTCATGACTGACTACAAGAGCCTATCATCTGCTATGAGCGAGCGACCATCGCCGAAACTAATACACGCACTTGTTCAACAATGATGGGGGAGTGCTCTCTCATTCTATCCATAATGTTGAGAGCGGCATTCTTCCGGGAGACACTAGAAGATTTTGAAGCCACAGTAAGAGGATATATCAACGCTTGGGGGTGATGTTTGCCAACTTCAGTCAGCAAGTTGTTGATATTGCGTCTGACATTTCCACTCGGGGTTTGGATGCGTGCAATAATCTGAAGACAAAGGATTGATAAGAATCTCAAGTCAAACTGCACAACACTTACTTGCGGGATGACCTCTAGCCACGTGTCTACCTCAACGACGGAGAAGCCGCTCGCCATTGCTTGGCTAACATCATCATGGGCACCAAATTTGAACCACAGTGTAAGGAGCCGTAGTGTGTCTTGAAGAGCGTTCTCGTTGCGTAAAGCTATTGAGTGGAAGAAACCTGTAAGACGCCGGATTAGCCGTGTACCATTCCTACCGCCAAATAGCAATGACCTTGAACTGCCTGCACAATGTGGGCAGCTAGGCCGCTGCCCGGGACATCAATGGCTGTACTCTCCTTCTGACTCTCCAGGTGTGCGATGACTTCAAAATTTGCAAGTGCCCACGTGTGCCATGCTTTGTACCAGTTAGGATCATAGTGGGTAGCGAGGAGATAGGAATGCAAAATGTCTTTGACGTTTCGCTTCGCAGAAGATGAGATGCTGATCTCGGACATGTACCAGGTACTCACTGCGCCCCAGTCCTCCTTGAGCTCTACTTGCCATTGACCTTGTTTGAAGTAACACCGCGCCAACAGGCGTGACAACTCCTCAAGTTTGTGTTTGGTAACACCAGACCGTTGGGAATGCTCTTTGGTTTCCACTTGTAGATCCCTAGCTAGGCTTGCAGAAAATTGACGAAGAAAGCTCAAGCTTTCTTCGCGGGAACCATTTGCCCACATGTACTTTAGTTGAGCATAGACGACATTTGGAGGCGCTTTCAAGTGTTGTTGGTCGTCTCGTAGGTGCTGTAACTAACAATTCTGTCCATTAGACTGGACGAGATACCTTCAAAACTGCGGCTCACCCTCTCTGGAGATAGGAGTGAGTTGATCGTCTTCTCCGCTAATGCCATTCTGTCCGACTTTCGACACAGGTTCGCAAATTTGATCCACATAACGGGATCGTCCTCGGGATTCAAGACAAGCGCTCTGACTTGCAAGATACGTTGCCAGGTCTCGACGTCAGGTTGGCAACCTTGGAGGCTAAAAATCCATGAGTTGATACGCTTGGAGTAAACGTTGAGCCACACCGTTTCATCCATGTCTTCCGCATTGCTTGTTGTCGTTCTGGTTGGTCGGCGTATTGTTTGTACATTATGATCTCTTCGAGCTCGGATAACGTCTGCGCGCGGACCAAGGTGCTGAGTCAAGTCAGTTCGGGCTCTGGAACTGGTGTGGAAAAATCCTACTTGTACGAACGGCCATAGCCTTCTCCAACGAAGGACGTCAATTCGGGTTCTAGCAGGTCTCGAGCTTTCCCTATTTCCCTCAATGCCTTGGGGAATTGGTTCTGGTGAACGGACAAGATGGCTTTGTAGAATGCTCGATCGGGCGAATCGCCTCTCATTGTTCCAATATAATCGTCCATGGAATCCCACTCGTGTAATGACCAAGCGGCAGCGGCAGCCATTGGAGCTATTTCTCTTCGGTCTTCGTGGTTTGCATTTGACCAGTGCTCTTCCACTTGTGCCGCGAGTTGATCCCACTCGCCAAGTGCGTGGAGGCATCTCATGCGCCCAATTAGAATGTCGGGAACGTCAGGATCCTCTTCGGCCTTCTTCTCATAAGCAGCCAGTGCCTCTTGCCATCTTCCGAGCCTCTCGTACCATTCTTCGTGTTTGCTAACGTCGAATTGTTCTCGTGCTATGACAAGCGTGCCCCAGGCCGCATCGTGTTGCTGAAGTCTGGTGTTAATGCCGATCAGTGCCTCGATGATATTCGGTGACGTCTCGGTGAAAAATTCTAGTTCTTTGTAATGCAGCGCTTTCGCATACGCATGAAACCTCATGGCATACTCTCCAAGAGTACGGTGTTCTATAGGGAGCGGCTTCTCTTCATGTTCCATGAATTCTGCGAGGTTGAGCAAACGGTGGATCAATTCGGACGGCGCAGTAGGCGAAATGATCGCAGCTTCGATGGACCGCACAAGTCCTTCCTGAAGATAATATCAAGATTCGACAAGGATGCGATCGAACCCGTCGGTACACCTACTTGGTATTGATCATATAAGTCAGTCCAACAAGAGATGAACGCAGCATTGAAAAGCTCCTTTGCGAGGGGTGGGTGGAATTCGACCAGACTCATGCAAGCCCTGAGAGCATGGGAGGGCGACTCTTTCATGAATTCCACGGCAAGGCGATGCATCCACTCCGTCCAGTCCTCTCGCGTGGAAACATTGGTTACATCCCAGGCTTGTTTCAAATGCTGTTGGTTGACAGTTAGCTTGGCTGCTTCGGCAGGTGCTGAAATTTCAGAAACTCTCGAGTTCTCTAATAAATCGTGAATACCAGATTCTTGAGGCAAGCGTTCGCCATTCAAGAGTTTGGTAATGAGATTTTCGTACCGTGGGTGGTGTATTCGGTTACGCAGCAAGCACTACAAGTATCTCAGACTTTGGTGAAATTATAGTGGTTCGATAAAGGTACCTTGTTGATCATAGGAACAAAAATAGCGAAATCTGAGCCAAGCTGGACGACGATGGCGCAAAGCGTGTCCATCACAGCCATCCGAAGTTCGTTACTCTGTCCATCAAGGACCCGGACAAGAGGATGTACAATGCGAGAAGCATGGTCTGAGAAGTTGACCCTTTGGGACAGATGGGCCACCGTTTGAATAGCGCGTTTGCGAAGAATAGTTGTTGCATCTAGCCTCTCCGCGGCTTTGACGATGATAGGGATGATGAGATGTAAATATTCCTCGATGTTTGCACCGAAAGTGAGAAACGAATCGAAAATTTTGATTTGTGTTGCCATTCTCTTTTCCGTGAGCTCTCCTTCAAAAACTTTAAGAAGCAGAGGCAAAATAGTGGGCAGGAATGGCCTAAACTCAGCATCCAGGGCCTTCCCCAATGCTTCCACTAGCGAAACTATAGGCAGTTGCAGAGAGGTGTTGTCCCAAAGGTCGGTCACTAGCTTGAATACCTCAGGGGTGTAATTTCGGATATGTTGTTTGATAATCCCAACCAGGATTGCAAGTTGTTGCAAGTGGAACTCCTGCAGGCGGGCGGTGGATGTACGCGCAACAGCGGCGAATGCAGGTATTATCTAAAAAGGATATCAACAAGACATAGTGCTACTTGTTGCGCGCAATAAACACCTGTGGTAGAAAAGTAACGCATTTCAGGCCCTGAGTCTTGAAGATATTCATGATAGCTTCAATGACAGTATGGTGATGGTTGCTCATGGACTGATCCCTCAAAACAGCCAATAGCGACGTAATGACTATCGTCTGGTAGTAGTCATCAGAACCTGCCAAGGAGCTGGTACTCGCGATGGCAGTTGCATTGACGGCCGGAAGTGCCCCCTCCACGGCTCCGTCTTCATCCGGCTTTGTCTGAAACAGGATTTCAAAGTAGGACACGCACATCAAGGACCACAACTTGCCTTGCGTCTGTAAGGATCGAGTGCACCAAGAATTCCCAAGACCTTGACGATCTCCCTGACAACTTCACGACGAGACGAACCGGACTCAGTCCTCAGAATCCTTCCGAGAATGGGAAGAAGCTGAGGGTAGTCAATCAATGGGGATATGACGTAACCTGTGCTTGAACAAAGTTGTCCCAGTGTTCGCAAAGCTGCGTCTCTCTTGACATGTGCCGAATCTTGTAGTCTGGAAATGACGACTTGCATGAGTTGGGGGATGTGAGGAACGACGTCCTCGCCGCCGACGGCAGCAAGCTCGCCAAGGCACATTAAGACATTAGCGGCCACAGCTGGATTGCCATCATTGGCCTTTGGAATAAGCACGCGGAGGATGGGGAGAGCATATGGCTTAATAAGTCTCTGAGTGGCGCTGACAAGCAATGTGAGAAGACGGGTGCAATCTTCACGGTTGCGTCTGCATAGTAGTGAGCCTGGGTGTTTTGAAAAGAAGGAAATACGAACGTGACAGTGGAATACTCCAATTCGGTGAGGAGTTGTATGAGGGCCTTGCGGAGGGACGGCATGACATAGGCGGGGTTGTGTTTCGCGAGACGGCCGATCAGAGCGACGGCGGTAACACGGTTTTCAAAGACCTCATCATTGAGGGAGATGAAGATGGAGCGAACATTTTCTGCCTGCGCGAGGTGTTTGTCAAAGCGCTCATGCAGAGAGGAAAGGACAGTCTGTCGGATGGTTGGGTCTGGACACACGTTAGGAAATACAGCTGGTACAAAAGTACCACACTCACCCGGATCCGCGATGCCAACAGTAAGCAATTTATCGAGCACATCGCTGATAATTTCGATTGCGTGACTGCTTGCCTGGTAGCAAATCGGATCTCGCATAAACAGCCGGCAGCACGTCAGCGCACCCGCCCGTCGCACGTCCGCGTTGTCGTCCTCAAGATACGGCAACGCTGCACTTCGGACAAACTCGTTCAGTACGTGTCCTACACCGCTCTCAGTTCAATTTTGGGCACCGCAATTCACTCGTCTTACCGCTAAAGTCGAACGAACCGAGCGTAGAGAGCGCAAGTGTAATCAGTTCGGGACTCTTGCTTGTCTTCGTACTGGATAAGTCACGCGGATGGGCAGTAACCTCACCCCGCACTAGCAATGGTGGTGAACCGATCACCCTGTAGGGTTGCCCGATCAGTATTATCGAAAGCAAGTCCAAGAGTCGATCTTGGATCGTCTTGAGTAGCGGTGGAATGTTCCTGGCGATGGCTACCAGTGCTTGTCGTAACGGCTCGCTCAGACCACATGCAAAGAACAAGTCCAGTTGATCGTGCAACAGTTTCGTCAAATTTGGCCCGACGGCTGATGCTAGCATTCCAACGCATTGGAAAATAGGCTCTTCTGAAGGCGCATTCTTTTTCCTGCTCGAGACATGAGAAGTGACAACACGATCAGTGGGATGTGCACACCCTTTTTGTTGCAGCCCAAGTTTGATCTGAATCATGATAGAGTCGAGGAAAGGTTTCATATCGCTCCCTACTGCGGTTGCGGTGTGTCCGATAGCAATGAACGCTGTTATCTGGTGAATGAACAACCAAGGTAAGATGTCAAGGGCGACACACCAAATGAGCGTTCGTTAGGCTTCTCGAGTTGAGTAAGCAAATGGCTCATCGACTTGTGTAGGTAATGCTCAGAAAATGTTTGTGTGTCGTATGCGGCAAGAGTTGGTATGAGTGTGATAACCATCTTTCGCACCAGACCGTCCCTGTGTGACTTAAAACGAAGAATTTGCTCTGCTGTGTCCAGGAAGGACTCGCGCACGAACTAGAAGCCGATGATCACGAGGCCTCCACGATGTCAAATACGACTCACTGTGTCCCCATGAAGCAACAACTCGCGATACATGAGCAGAGAACCATGAATTACTTCGGGCTGTGCCATCTTCAGCCCAAACTGAGCATCTTGGAGGATCTTCATGAGATATGTCGTGCGCGTCTGCCGTTCCCTGTTTGCGACAATCTCCAGACATGCAGCCAAGAGTTCCGCAGCGCCTTCGCGAACCATGACACGAGAATCACGCAGGGGGATAAGAATTTTGTCGAGAACGAGACTAATGTGAGAATGAAAGTAATTGGCACTATTACGTGCCAATTCCTTTAGGATGAGTACTCCGGCATAACGCGGTGGTTCGGGACCCTGGAGAAGCTCCACAGCTGCTGGTACTTCAAGATCCATGAAACCTTCACCAAAGTCGGCGCCACCGATAGCAGCTATTTGGCCTAGGGTCTTTGATGCGGCCAACATGATGTTGACGTCGTGATTGGGAAGGAGCTGTTTGACATAATTGTAGAACCTGTAGAGGTACCGCTTTGAGCCCACGATGTCTTCACCATCATTCTCCAAAAGATGATCTACGTCAGAAATTCAATGCAGACCGTGAGTGTTGAGCAAAATGGAGGTACCAATTGCCAACAATCCGCCGAGTCTCTCTACATTGCTCTGGCTGTGCATGAGGTCGAATATTCGTTTGTTGATGTCATCATCCCATAGCTTTACTGCGGCATCATTTGGCATTTCAACGACTGTGGTGGCAACCTGCGAGGAGAATGAATAACGCAGCTCGATCGCAGAGGTCTAAGGAGACTCGCGTAGCGACGAAGGTCGACAGCGGCTTGAAGTCGAGCGTCATGGCTGGGATTGCGAAGACCTTGAAAGATGAGACTGAGGTTATCTGTGTGTATAGAGGTGGTAGTCGACGCCATGCCGATCGCCGACGCAGACGGGTGACGAGTACCGCTTACGAGTTGGATGTAACCACACACAAACGGATTTGGCTGTTTGCGGTTGTTGAATTCTAAGGGCTCTGGTCCCTGTTTTGGAAAGATGATATGATATGATGATGAATAATTCAAGCTGACAGTTGCAGGGTGGACATGTCGCAGGTCAGCGGACCAGACGAACAACGCTACATCGGACATGGGGGATGCGCTGACCCTTTCAAGGGTCGTGCGTTCATGTATGCATCATGGTGCTGATCAGGGGGGACGACAGGCGACACGTCAGCAGGCAGGATGTGATTCCTGCGATGAGGTGGGTGGAAAAGGTCCGGGGATTTAATTCCCGGACAGGCTCTCTCCTCTCGTACTAGCGTCTGACAGGAAATGAAGTGCATCAAGCGCGAAGAAGCGAGTGATGGTCGATTGATATGTCCATTGCTCCTGTGTCTCTTTACACGTCAGGTGAGAGCATCGGTTCCTCAGTCAAGTCAAGGTTGATCTCAACTCATATCCTAATGGAGTACTCCGGTCCCACAGCGCCTGAGACGGGATCTCACGCTGTGAGGCAAGGCATGGTTTACCCACAGGCCCATCGTGTGATTGACTTTCTTCTAATAGATTACATAATCCCGATTATTGCGGACTCCGGATCACGCGCCCGTTCCGCGTCCGATAAACAGCGCGGACAGTCGTTTTGAATGGGTCCATTCACACCAACTGATAAACGCCTTCTCCTCCATGCCCTCTCTCCGTCATGCATTTCCTTCCCCTCGACAACCACACACATTCTTGTGGCTTCTCCCTCCGCCGTTTCTTTACCTCTAACCCTCCCCTACCCCCCACCAGACCATCCTCAGTCTCAAAACGGATGGAGAACGACTCTGTCCCAGTCTGTCCGTCTGTTTTCACAGACAGTTCTTCCCTCACATTCCTCTCAAACCACAGACAGACTATCACAACATCCCCATATCCTTTGAATCCTGCTGCGACTTTTCCTCTAGCACAAAAGGCTTTGACCCACCTCCAGATTACTTTAGAGCACCGCCCCCCCTTGACTCGGAGCTCGATTTCATGACAACTATTGTCGATGCCCTTGATACCATCGACCCTGGCCTGAGAACACTCAGCCTCAGCATTCACGGTAAGTAGCCATCTTCTCGTGAGGAAAACCACTTTGTTGGAACGTTGGTTGTAGATCATCCCGAGCTCAGGTTCGAGGAGCAGTGCGTATTCCGTCGTAATAGCACTGAGTCCGGCGTAACCCTTCCCCTTCAGCTATGCCCACGACATTTTGACAGATTTCATGGAGACTCATGGCTTCATCGTCACTCGTCATTATCTTGGCCTTCAGACCGCATGGAGAGCCGAGTTCACCCACGGTAAGGGTGGAAGAACCATCGGCATAAACGCCGAGATGGACGCATTGCCCTTGATTGGGCATGCTTGCGGTCATAATCTGATCGCTGTGAGCGGCGTAGGGGTAGCCATCGCAATAAAGTCCGCATTGTTGGCCCACAATGTTTCTGGCAGGGTTGTTTTACTCGGAACACCCGGTAAGCTGATACTGTGTAGACGCAGGTCATCGTTTTCATTGAAAATCCCCGCAGGAGAAGAAACAGGGGGTGGAAAAATCATCCTGCTCGAGCGTGGTGCTTATAATGGAATGCACGCGTGCCTCATGTCCGTCTATCGGGTGGGGTGAGAAAGCCACTGACTTGTGTTTCATGTGTAGGTGTCACCCGTCCACAGGATCACCTAATTCCTTGTCCACCGGATCTTGCCTAGCCATGCAAGCGATTGATGTGGAATTTTTTGGCCGTTCGTCAGTGGAACAGCACCCAAAGTTATTTTCAGCGATTTACAGACAGAAATCAGCGCTCATGCCGGACTCACGCCATGGGAAGGTGCGAATGCCCTGGACGCCGCGTTCCTCGCGTACTCCAATGTGTCGGTGCTCCGCCAACAAATTAAACCTGACCACCGAGTTAGCGGAATTATCCAGGGCTGCAAAGGCACAGCGAACGGTATGTCGTAGCAAACCCTAGCGATAAACACCCTTTGATTTTGCTAGTGATACCTGACTACACTCAGATGCATTGGCTCCTCCGTGCACCTGATCGCGACCAGTTACAACGTCTCAGAGAAAGAGTGGAAGCGTGCTTCCGGTGAGGATTGCGGCTGGTTCTGTGAGATCAATTTTTGACTGCGCTCAGAGGGGCGGTTACCGCCACCGGATGTCGTCTCAAGATCACTGAGAACAAACCCTATTTCGATTTGCGACAAAATAGCGCGTTGGGTATGCCGCGGAATCCACTCCATTGGTATCGCATCAATGTTTTACCCAGGCAGACACTTATCCCGGACCATGACCCGTTGCTTTGGAACGGATGCCCTGCAATTCCCATTTGCGGCTTCAACAGATTTTGTCAGTTTTCTACCGCTATGGACACCGGACCTCAGTTACTGACTGCGACTTCCCTCTTAGGGTAATGTCTCTTATGGCAAGTACATCATCTGCAGGCACGTGTATAGATACTCATTCGATATTCCAGAGATACCATCATTACATCCGGCTTTCGGTGAGATCAAGGATGTAGACTTGAATCAGACTAACCTCTACTTTAAAAAATAGCAATCCCTACACAACCGAATGGAGGGAACCACACGCCAGCGTTTGCAGTCTCTGCAAGAAGCATCGAGGCCCACAAGCTATGCATGACATGTACCAAGGGCCTAGCATCCACAGGTTTTGCCGTCCTAGCCAATGACGACTTTTATGCAGAGGTATGTGTCATTTAGACGAGATTCTCCCCTTGCGTGACGTTAACACTACTGTCGGACAGGTGAGAGAGGAATTCCGGCAAACATTAGGCACCCGTAGTGCACGGTGAACCTTGTTTCGTGGCATGTCCTTCGTATACCACCGTAATACTATTGTTCATTACCCTACAAAGAGTCAAGTCTACGCAAATAGCGATGTTTTTGTGACGTGTAAATTAGGTTAGGTGTGCATAGGCCAATGGGACAAATCTTATATCATATGTGAAATCCTGGTATCATGTCTCACGAAGGGTGGGAAGGCTCTGCTTCCTCAGTCTGGTCTATGAATTCCTTGGGCGGTGTATGCCCGTCCTCTCGCCGTCCTCTTGCATGGGCACGTAGTTGCTGGTGTCTCGACTTTCCAGCAGCCGCCTCGGCGACCATGCTAACTGGGTGTGAGTGCGAGACTTGTCTAGAGCTGACGTCGAGGCGTACCGTTCGAGTTCCCGACGATCCTCGTCAGAGTCGTCTGGCGTTGCACTTTTGAAGATGTGGCCGATGATCAACAGACCCTTTTAATGTATCATAAGACACCATGATACGGTGACTTTCTGTAGCCATACCTTGGCCCGGTTGAGAAGCACTTGGTCAGAGACGTCGCGATCTCTGAGGACATTGTCAACAACCTCGCGGGAGCCAGTCAAATTATGAAACAAATTGACATGTAGGAAAAGCGCTTACCTCTCGTAGTACTTGCACAACCTCGAAACGGGTTCCTCGCCAGGAGGCGAGTAAGATCTGTAGGGCAGGGTAATAACATCCGGTCAATAACCGCGTGGTACGAAAGACTGTTACCTTTCCAGTCATATCCGCTTCCATAGCATGCAAGATTTCTTCGTTCACCTCACCCTTAGCTTGTAACCTCTCCATCTCCTGCATTAATGACTGGACGCTCAGTCTAAATAGTCAAGTTTGTTATGTATCATTTTGTTGCAGAGCCCCAATGAAGCTTACGCGCTACCAATAACGCCCCACGCATCCTTCGCCACAGATCCCTTTTCCTTCATCCGGGACCAGAAGCCCGAACTAGAATGCCGTGAATGTCGAAACAGTACACTGTTGTGACAACTCACAGGCCAAGAAATCTCTTCGACTTCAAGAACGAAGTGGCTTTCATGCTATAAACGGTGCCAATGGCATGCAGCAACTGAATGCGCGTATTCGTGAACGGAGGGTTACCTGGCAAGTAACGTTGACACACCTCAACACCAAAGCTCTCCAGCTTAAGATCCTCAGCCTCCAATTTAATCTTTTCCTGGAATGTTCTAGTCTCTGCGTCATCTTTGTCTCCGGGGCGCTGAGCTTCAACAAACGGCCTGAGCCGTTCAAGCAACTTGGTGGTTAGAACTTTCACACGCTCTTCCAAAGCTTTCTTTCGCTCTTCCTCGAGTTCCTGGAGTTTCCTCCTCTGCTCTGGTGTCAGCCTATTGCGTTTCTTGGCTGTGTGAACATCCCTGTTCTCCTGCATGGGTGAGGTGGGGACGCTCTTTGATCCGTTTTTGACTGGAGACGAGTCGGGTGGGGTGCGCTTAGACGCGTCCTCACTACTGGCCGAGGCCCTGAGCGCGACGGCGGATGTATCAAGAGACCTGGGCGCTTGGCCTGACGCGCGCGATTCTGCTGCGGGAGTGGCCGGCCGAGTTTGTGGCTTTTCTTGGGCAGGCGTAGACGGCGGGATGATGCCTTCTTTCTCAAGTTCTTCGCGCTCTTCGTCGGTGGCTACTGTCTGCGCTACCGAAGTCATTTCCTTCATCAAGGAGATCTCTCCGATCTAGCACATATTGAGATAATCGTCGCGCCAAGCTAGGAGGAACGTAAGAACTAAGAACGCACATAGTCTTTGAACCGTTCTCCGCCAAAGACATTGGCGAAGAACATGGCGGCATCTTCCATCTCGTTTGTTTCCTTGTCGGCCTGTGCCAGTGTGCTTTTTCAGGACGCCACCGCGAATCTCCTTGAAAGGCGGGACTGACCATTGACTTTCCATTCTTATCGTATACGGCGCGGAGGTTCTGACGGGCAAAACATCAGTTCCGCGTAATTGAGAGCAAAGGATAAATGATCGCATACGGGATTAGAAAGAACTTGATAAGCTTTGCTGTGAACACGAGGCAGACACGTCACTGGACATTCTCCACCTTTATTTGATTTGATGGTCAACTTGCCTTATTTCTTTGAACTTCTCCTCGGCATCGGGGGAAGGATTCTTGTCCGGGTGGTACTACGGAACACGAAGCAGAACGGAGGTTATGTGAGCTCACGCAAAGCCTAGTGGCGATGTTTGTGGACGGTAGAACGAACCTTCATCGCCTGCTTCCGGTAAGCCTTTTTCAAATCTGTGTCATTGACATCCGTGGAGACACCCAACTATGTATGGTATCGAATGTGGGTTGGGTCACGGAATGAAAATGCGAGCCTGGCGGAAGCAACTACATACCAAGTCGTAGTACTCTGTTTCCACTGGCGCCATGATGAGTACAGACTAACAGACGACGTGTTTGATCTCGTCGTGCGATGCGGATAATTCAAGTAGGGATTGTTGAAGTAAGGATCCAAGTGGAGTTGGTGGTGAAACAAGAAGGCAATGGGACGATTACCGAGTAGAGAGCGTATCGCAGTTCACAGCCACAGCAGATGATGACATGGGTTTGAAAACGGGCTACATCTGAATCTGAATAATATAACGAAAAATAGGTTAACGTGTGCGAATTCATGTCCTATGCGTGGATTCAAATGAAGAAAATGCGACGGAACAGCTCTAGGTACGACTGGAAACGAAGAAAAGAAGAGGCTACGAGTGTTCGTCTATTCCGAGTACACTCGTAGAAAATCGGACCGCCTTTCGCGGAGTAGCTGGTCTGGTGCTGTCGCTTGCGGATGAGGTAATGGAACTCGGGCGGCCGAATAGAAAGGGTAGACTGGAAGGACGGTAGCCGGGGATGAATTTCGACACACGGGCTCGCAGAGATGACAATGGACGGGGGGAGGTTGACGTAGGGGCGGCCGGGGCAACTACGGATGCAGGAGGGGTGGACAAAGACTGACGCGGGGGCTGGGTAAGGGTAGAGGCAGACTGGCTCGTTTTCTTCATAGAGGAGCGTGGGGGCGGAGGCGGAAGGCTGTAACGCGTGCGATATGGAGAAGGGGATGGGTCATCGGGGAGGTCGGTAGAGGAGAGTGAAGTCGGACGTTTCGGGCCGAGGGTGAGGGTTGGGTTGAGGGTCGGGATAGGGTATCGTTGCAGAGGACCATGAGTGGGTCTGAGGTGAGGCGTACGTGAAACGTGGAGACCCATTGCGATCTGTTCGATGGTCGGACGGGCGTCGAGATAGTGTGAACGACTGGCACGTGAGGAGTTGTTGTGTGCGTGTCTCTCCTCAGGGGTGGAATACATGGCCACACGCTGAGGGGGACATGTGAGTGGTGTTCGACCGAGGCAGCATGGACAAAGACTGACCGTGTTCTCAGCTGACTTTTTCCGTGGAGAGGCAGGTGGGGAGAACGGGTTTCGCATGGAGACGAAGAAGCGGGAGGCCGCAGTCTGGCTTGTGTCGCTGTGCGTCGGGGGTGATCGTGCGGGATGTTGCATGAAAGTTGGGCGGGAGGAGACGGTGGAAAGCCTTGAGACCTTGTTGCACACATCCGTCGCACGTCGTCCACCTTGCCAGACGTTGGCAGTGATGTGGTCACCACATCGTTCAGAGTGGCAGTGCGTTCATTCATAATATGGCAGTCCACAATAGTCCTTAGTCCTTATTGTCTCAATCTAGTACATATAACCCGCCATGGTTGGTCGATATTCCTTCCCTTGAGCTCTGTGGGCCATCCTTTCCTTTCCTCCGTCTGTGACGATATCATCACCCTCCTTTATGCCTTGCCATTCCGAACCATGGGTCGCGTGAGTCATCACCATTTCACCTATCCCCATATGCTCATCACTCTCCTTAGGCGCAAGTCTCGCAAGTCTTGCGCGAAATTCATCGAACGCCAGGTTATCCAGGCTTGGAAACATGTTACAGGTGTTACCCGTGGGTCTCGGCGTGCACCCCTCCTCCCAAAGGACTTTGTCCTCGTGACGTCCCGCCGTCGCAGCGTGATGCACCGTTGATCGTTTGCTGACGCGTGCACTTGATCGACTTTATGGACATGATGACACCATGGTTATTCGCGTGCGAATTCATGGATTTATGGACCTTGCTTTTCCCCTACTTTTCTCCACGGACATCGTACAGTATCATCTCTCACCAGATGCCACATTAATTCCTGTATTGTTACTACGGCAGTCATTTAGTTGTAGAACCATAATCTTGTGCTGCTAGATGTCCGCCTTCTCTCTCCGAACGTCACAGGCGTGTATTTATTCACTGATAAACATTCGGATAACTGGTAGTCAAGCTTACATCGAGGTAGGATCAAAAGCCCCTTGCGACTCCGGGTCATATACAGCCCACTCTCCAGTGTCAAAGGGATTTGAATTCGTCATCTCCTGACAAACAACGTTCAGTATATCAGTATGGCGAAAAAAAAAGAGATTCCGACTGACGCGTAAAGACCCAAGTTGTGAACAGAACGAGTCGACCTGAAAACGGAGTAAATCCACCCATCTTTTCAACCTCGATCTGTCGGTATTAGCTTCCCGGAGACGTTGCTCAGTTTCAGCAAGTTTCCTCCTCGTGACATCAAACTTCCTTTCGACCTCTTCCTTCTGCCCTTCTAAGAATGTTATCTGAACAAGAACAACATAAGGAACCACCACCACGAGAAACTAAAACGGGCACCTTATGACAGGCAGAGACGAACCTGTTGAAGTAATAGTCCAGTCGACCCTGGGACGTGGCTGTTGCCTGCAGCAAATCCCCCGTGTCTTGGTTCGTCGAGTCACCTTCACCGGTAGTGATCCCGTCATGGCCATCAATCACAGGAGCGGGTGATCCAACAAGCAAAGACGGCACAATAATCGTATGATCCGTATGTCGGGGATTTGACATTGGCGTCAGATAAGGATTGAAAGACCTCGGGGCCACTCTAGGTAGAAAACTAAACCATCAGTGATCACCGGAAGCGCCGTAGGGTACTTACGGAGTACAAGTGGCATGCTGAACAAGTTCTGCTTTAGGTTCTGTGAACACGTCACCGGTTTCACTATGGCGATCAATATTTTCAGAACGCCGTTGTCATCAGATTGACACATGCTCACAGGTTGGGATCGGTTTCGAAAGTCAGCGTGGCAAGTCCATCATCATCATGCGCGACATCGTTTGGTTGCTCTGCACTACTCTCGGGGTCGGGCTGATCAGGTATTTCCATAGTTTCGGAATCAACAGCTGCCTCAGCATTTGAGGTACTCTCGCCACTTGGTCTTCCTGCGTGAGGGAGGACGATAAGGCTCGTCTGAATACCTAATGTCTTAGTTGACCTGGATCGAGCATGATGCTGCAGGTCCAGTTCTCTCTTCTCCTGGTAAGACTGGAGAAGTAATGCCATCAACTATCAAACAACCTATAAGCAACACTGAGCACCAGTCTCGTATTTCGTGGTTCCCACCTCCTTCTTTGTAGGGACCGTCCCTCTCGGAAAAAAGTGGCGTTTTGCCAGTGCGATAGCACCACGGTACTGTTGATCGTATGGTATATCCCCATATCCCCTCAGTTTAGGGAGAAATGACGCAAGTCTGTCCGCGTATTTAGTCAAAAATTCTAATTAGATATGCTTTCACTCACATTCTCTTCGCCGCTGGCAGTATCCTGATCAGATCGATAGTATGAGAGTCATCCTTTTTCGTGATCAGTTCGACGTGACCCTTTTGAACCTAAAGTCATTTTTTCCTCCCTTGAGACGTCATTCAGACAAGTAAAAAGGAGTAACTACGGTGACGAGCAGGATCGCAGAAGCTTGCTCTACTGTCATCTTCCTTTGGCGAGTTCCCGTGCCTCTGCTTCGAGAATTAACTGAAAAG
Source organism: Xerocomus potaroensis (assembly GCA_038088895.1). Classification (NCBI taxonomy): domain Eukaryota; kingdom Fungi; phylum Basidiomycota; class Agaricomycetes; order Boletales; family Boletaceae; genus Xerocomus; species Xerocomus potaroensis. The sequence goes on along the minus strand of JBBPJT010000030.1, from coordinate 63,358 downwards.
AGCGGACGTCTCAAAACATGACATGAAACGGCATGGACAAGATACCTCCGTCCATAAACTCATCAAATTGCACCTCAAGTGGCAAGTCGGCGTCGTTTGAACAGCCCTTCGCCATGACGGCGCTCGGGGCCCGTTCGTCAGCGGTGAACGCAAGTTCTGTGATAACTTCTGTTCGCAGTGGCTGTGGCTCAGTATCGTCATGATGGCTGCGAGCTGGCTGCGGCTCACTGGCTGGGTTGTTTGCATATCCAACGAGTTGAAGGCTGCCTAGCGCTTTTAGCTGTCGACGTGCTGGGGGCATTCTTTGTTTAGCACCGTGTTAGATAGCCAGGTTATAAGGAGCGTCGCAGTTTATTCGGTCCGCCTTCATAACGACTGAAGGCTGACAGATTTCTTTGTTCGTCGGCGTCCGTCTTCTATCGAGTCACGGTGACACGGGTATCCCCAATCAGCCAATACAATACGGCCCAGAGCTTCGAAGAGTTGTGACTCGGTAATAAAGCGGGAAACATCCTCCTTCAGGATGGCTGACAAGTTTGGAAACAAGGTATTGAATTACATTATAAACAACCCCGTGTGATTTCGTCCATGAGAGCTATTATGCAACTTCGTTTACAATCTGGACAATAAGGTATCGTCCTCCGGTATAAGGGAATACGGGATACAACGCACATCACCGCGACTATAACTCAAAATGGTCGGCCCAATGGTACAACACACCTTCTCCGTCCAGGTGGTGCGGGAACCGCTCGACGTCCCGACAAACAATTATGGCATGTGAGTTTCGGACGCCCGCAAAGAATGCGCGTTCCTTCTGTAGATGGGGTATCTTGTTCAGGTTCTCCATACAGCGGCGCTGTACAGGACTAAGCAAGGCCCTGGACGATGACAACCTTGGATCTTGGTCAACCTTCACGTCCTCCTGCTGACGGACAGGGTCTTCGCTGGGCATAGGAGAAGACGAAGCGGGCGTACCCGAGGATTCGTCATATATATCGAGAACAACACTTTCGACATTGGTTTCCAACTTCGCGATAATGTGAACGAGTCTCTCTTTGTTAGCCTCGTCAACCTCAAGGGCCTTGAGGCGGGTCCTCGAGTTGCGCGATGCGATAGAAAACCGGACAAGTGCGAGCGACATGAGAGTGGGCATCAATACTGGAAGGAGCGCGTACACAAGCTGATGCCAAGATATTAACCATGAACACCGGAAAGTTCGGCAAACTCACGAGATTCCAGGGGAAGCTCTTCTGGAATGCGGGCGGAACAGGTGGACTCAGGTTTTTAATCCTAGTGAACAAGTGTGCCCGTTCTTGTTTTCGGGGAAGCGGGGGAGAGGACGACACTGAATAGGATTTGATAATGTACTTGTATTCGTCATCAAACTCTCTGAATAGACGTTGAGGACTTGGAGAGGTGATGATATGAGACATACATTTCAAGCCCATTTGTTTCGTATTCTGCAAACAAATCAATTTCTTCGATTGCCGCGGAGACATAAGGTACCGTGCGATCGTTTATTCTGTAACAAGATTAATATAGTAGGTGCCAATCGGTTTGTCTCGGCTCACGCATTTGCATAAATTCTAACGCTGGGAAAGAGCAAAAGGGCTTGATAGAAAACATGCTCTAGTGCATTCAGAACCCTGGATGACTGGTACGACGAAATATACGGACCTGGATCAGCAAGAACGTCCAGCAGAGGCCTACCCTTCGGGGACCACTTGTCAACACAGAAAAATTGTTCCCCAGTACGCGACAGAAACCTCGGACCAATAAAGTTTGCAATTGCAGAGAAAGTGGATGGAAATCTAGGTATACCAATGTGTGGCGTAGCCACCGTGTTGAAGTTGGCGGGTGTCACTCTCTCGAAGAACTTGCTCTGATGCAGAATTCTGAAGGCCACAAGTCAGTACACTCGAACATGTTACGATGGAAGTACCACATACCCGACAACGTATCGGGCGACTAAGCCTCCTAAGCTATATCCTGTGATCGAAAAACGAGCTACTTTCCTTCCCTGATTCTCGTACTGCCTGATCTTCTCCAGAATCTGTGTCGGCGTCAGAGGAAGGAGAAGAAAAGAAAAGCCAAAAAGAGATACTCGACCTCCTGAGCAACCCTTTCACCTCCCCAGTCGATCCCGTCGTATGTCCACTCATCGCTGTTTGTCTCGGCTACCAAGACGGCGAGTTCTGGCCTATCAGATGAAACGTTCGCTGTACTGCCCCTGATCTGACGGATTATTTTGTCCATGTATGCAAGATGGGCTGGATTGCCCCACATGCCGTGGACGAGGACTAGTAGATGGATGTCTGCCATAGCTCTGAGCACGAGACCGACGATTCCAGGTCAATTGCGACCCGAATAATGCAGTGTCTTTCGAATCATCGTGTAAACGGCCTGCTAGCTAGTCTTTATAAGTAAGGCGGGTACAGCTTTCCGAACGGATAACCGAACCGAATCATCCGGATGGCCAGCGGCGTGCGACTTGCCACAGGTGTTGCGCAAGCATGGAAGCCGGAGTCCATCACTGTGGAGCACTAAAACAGTACTCCTCAGTCAAGCTGGTGGACAAGGTAATCAGATCACATCGCATAAGGCACGAATACATTCACCACTACCCAACACGTACATAGTAGTAACTCAAGATCGCAAGCCAGAGCATAGATGAATGAATACATTGTTAACATGCCTAGAACCGATCTGCCACTCCACATGGTCATACAGCAGGTGTGTCGTATAGGATGACCAATGATGTCGGCCAGGGAGTGCGGAGCTGCTGTGCATTCAGGTAGACGTAACACAAATCCTTGAGAGAGCTGTCTCGGAAGCGTTGGAGTTTCCCAGACTGTCCCGGCCCACGGCGGACATTATCAAAGGAAAGAATGCTACGAAGCACTTGGACGATTAGTTTGGGTGCAACATCACCCCCCACAACCTTGAAGGCAACATCGGGTCGCAGGTATCGCTCACGGGGCGTGCGGGTTGGGTCGAAGGCAAAGGGCTCGGGGAATGCCGCATCCTGACGGAAGAATGTCAGAAGAATTTAGGAAGGAAGACATATCACACACGTTCAAATTAGCACTTGCGACGTCCAGATATAGTCGTTCACCTTGTCGGACGGCGAGTGAACCAACGGTACAATCGTTCTTAGCAACGTACAAAGATCCGGCGAATGGAGGGTCAATTCCTACATACGAGTTAGAATGGGCCTTGATCCTAAAAGTAGTGGACTGACTCAACGCTTCAATGACGAACGCCTCCAGACCAATCAAGTCCTTGGTGTCGATGCTCTTCACCTGGGTGCGGAAAGCCTCAGATTCAAGGAGGAGGTTGACAACATTTGTCAAGGCTATGAACACCAGGAAATCAGTCTTTCTCTATGTACTTTAAATAACAGCACTTACCCAAGGACACCTCTACAGTTACACCAACTAGGAGAGCCAGGATTTCATTAACAACCTGTTCATTAGAGTGACCAAGATCAAACAAGCGTTTTAGGATTTCGTTGTGTCCATTCTTCTTCTTGCCGAAAATTGTTCCAAAAATCGAGGCTATGGAAATCTACCCAGGGAGTAAGGGGTCAATGTCCGATGATAATTGCCGTAAAATACTCACCCGAGTTCCGGCAACACCAAAAGAAGCTTTAATATGGTGGGACAACTCCTCGATGTGTTTTTGAACCTTGGTTTTCAATACCATATACTTGCCAGGTTCAACCTCCAAGAAGATGAATCTTTGGACCTCAGTCAGATTCTAAGTCAGTGTAGCACTTGTGTATCCTCACTGGTAAATGTCACCAAGTATACTATATAGCTCTTGAGGGGTATAAACACCAGAGTGGCGCACATCCTTGAGCGTGATACCAGCCTGAGAAAGTAGTCATTTAAAAAGTACGACGGTTAAGGTTGCAAAGCAAACCTACGATTTCAGAAGCAGCCCAATAGATAGGTACCAGTTTCAAAACATCAACGATGTTCACACTCTTTGTGTTCGAGTTGACCAACGAACAAGAACCAGCAGAAATCAATTCAGTAGTTTTCTTGTAGAAATATTGTCCAATCTTCTCAATAACCTCGGGCGATGGGGCTAACGCGTTTATGAATTCCTTCCGCCCGTCAACCACGTTTGTCGACGCAGAAAAGAATCTATTCAGACGTGAGGGCCCGCAAACATGCGATGGCGTATGACTCACCCATTTCCTTTGATGACCTCGCTGGCACGCTCCTCGGCCACCGCATTGAAGTCCTGTGCATCTCTAAGCACCTCCCCAACCTCGACATAGCTGGAGACGGTGGTAGGGGGAACACGCTTCTTCGGGCGTTCGAATGTATAATCATTGTGTTTGCCCAGGTCCTTGAGATATTTATTCATGGCTTCCGGGTGCATGAGAGGGAACCAAGTGTACACAGACTTCTCGTCGTAATCATTGGGCAAGGTGCGAAGTAATAGACGACCAAGGGTCGAACCAAAACCCCAGGCATTAGGGTCACGCTGACAATCGGCAAAGCCCCACGACGTCATATTGTGAGGAGTAAAATCTTGAGTGTAGAACCTGTCCCCTCGCGTGAGAGCGATGGCATCCGAAAGGATAGCACGGGAGATAGTGTAACCGGGGCAGAGGCCCGCACCTTGTATCACAGGTTTTGTATCTTCAGCTTGCAGACCGACATATAATTCCAATCTGTCAATGTGTCCATAAAGCTTCTCTGCTGCTGTTGCTACCTCTTTGTTAGGGTTCCATTCTTCGAAGCTTGTATACGCTAATTAATCAATTAATTAGCAACCATAAACCATGCACTGGGACATACTTTTAAGACCCAAGAACTTCCGGAAATCATTCAGCGAACAAACGCCCCAAGCACGGTTGGCTTCAATACCCATAATCTCATTCAATCTCATAATCCCTGGTGTACCACGGGCCCCAAAGGCTGCTGCGTGATGAGAAGTCCTGTAAACGTATTTAAGGTACTGTGATATCGCAGTAAAAGCTGCGTACGAGTTTTGTAGAACGTTTGCCAGGTCTGAGTCATTGAAAGTGTGGTCTGACTGGCGCTGTAACCTATGCACGAGCTAAGTCAACGGCACGACACAGATATTAGCCCTATGACTTACCTTCCAGGTGACCAATCCTCAACGCTAGGCTCCTTTGACTCCAGCGCAGCAAATGCTCGGTAGAAATCTTCAGGTGTGATTTCATCAACATTCTTGCCCGGGAAAAGGATCCCAAATTGCTGCCTTATCCACTCTTCATCTTCAAGGGAAGTGGTAGCATGCCATCTATACAGACAATTGAACTACCAAAATTGAGTCCGCCTGAGGATGTCAACAAAATAGGGAACGAACCTCAACACTGCATGCGTTGCCACGCCCACGCTCGAAGAGCTCATGGTCAGTACGGATTTCACCGAAAGGTTCCAAACTCCAACTAGAGCCTTGACGAACAAGGCCAAGAATTGTAGAAAAGTAGTCCGAGAAAACGATTGCAGCAAACCAGGCACAGTTACAGAGGCGTGCAATTTGGAAGATTTCTGGAAATTAACTTAGACAAGCACGAGCAAAAGGAGACGAGTTTCACCAACCTTCCTCTTGTTTCAAAAGTTTGGGCGAATTAAATGGCAGCGTGGATGGATCGACCCAGGATCTTCGCTCATTGATTTCCAAGAGACGACGAGCAATATACTGGGAAAAAAAATGAAGAGGAAGAACAAAGACAAACAACCGAGACTCACGTTATGATTACGATTGAACAGGATAAGCAGCACCGCAGTAGCAGGCGGGAGAAGCAACAAGCGGTCTTCAGCAAAAACATCAGGATGGAGACAACCCCGACCATCTTTGATCCGGATCTGGGATAGGTTTTAGAAAACCTAGACGCAAAGTTTGAAATCAATACCTTGTCTTGAGTGGCTTGGTCGTTACCATATAGAGGAGCGAGATCGACGTAACCGGAAGTCATGTTAATGTTTACGTTCTTGTGGTCGGTACGGAAGACACTGTGAATAACAAGAGCAGCGAAAGAAAACATCAGTGATGAGAGACCGGCCGGGTGCTTTCGGAACTGGAGGGGCATCATTAGACTAGACAGACAGCTCTGCTGTGTGCATAACCTACACTGTCCCGGCGAAGAAGGGTATCGAAAATCAAACCAGCATCAGGCAATTGATTGGACGGAAGGGGGTGACCCTGCTGGACTGAACGTGCATAAGGGGTCCCAGCCTTGCCCAGGTCTGGATAGTCAGGGTTGTTATTGGACCCATCCGCTGTGCGAAACGCAAACTCAGGACCGATGTACGTTGCAGGGGGATGTGCAAGGTCATTGTACACTTTGAACAGGTGTGAATACCAGAGAATACGATAAAGGAAAACTTTGCTCTCACGAGTCTTGATGATGTAATCCTGAGCAAGGTCTTGAATTTTGCCCGATGGGTGACTAGCCATGAAACTCAGGATATGCTCCAACTGATTGATTATAACGAAAGGGAGTTATCAGCTGTCAAACCGTGAATCGTGGATGGCAACTCACCAACATCTTTCGGTCATCAACAGCACCCGAATGCTCGACGACATCGAGGACAGCAGACTTCCCGTGGTGTTGAATTAATTACCAAGAAAAAAAAGGTTAGACGTAGACTTACGAGCGTCGACTCGTTGATGTCTTCGGTTGCACGCCTCATCTGCAGCTATCAGAAGAATTGCGGGGGCCAGTTGATGTTTGCTACATACCAAGTCTTTAACGGCCGTGAGGGCCTTTGACGTCGCCGATTCGCCGGACGGCGGAGTCGCAACGTACTCAGCAGTGGGAGACGCCTAGCAACACTAATCAACGACAGCAGACAGCAGGCGAGGTGGGAACTTACGGGCTGGCTCTTTGTGGAGAACCGCGACGAAAAAGTCCTACTGAGGGTAGACATGTTGAGTGGGATGAAAAGGAAGGGGGGGCCCTTGCGGGTAGTAGTTATATAGCTCCCACGGAACACGGTAGGAACCGAGAATGGCCCTAGGCGCCGAACCGAATAGCACTAAGCACCATTCTGATGGAAGCACAATCGACAAGTTTGGCGGTGATGAGTTGCGTGATCGCTATGATGAAAGCCGCAATTGCCCCAAATGAAGTCTGTAATTATAATTATAATTGTGGGTGAATAAACGTTGCAAGCAACAAGTATGTACCGTTTCGTTTGCTGGAATGGCACAGCAGCGGAGTAGAAGTGACGTAACCTACCCGAAGCACTCAGTAACCTTGCCGATACCACCGTGTGTGTTGGTTTCCTCCACGGATCCGCTGCATTCATTTGACGAATGACACTACATTGCCTGTCTGTGAATGACCGTTAAGCAGTTGTTTTAGCTTGATGGACTGGTTTGACAAGACATGGAGCCGCATATGATTATGTAATCTGTGTTACTCTACCATGGACTCTTCCGAGCTCTATCATATCAAGCAGCAGTTCGTCCTTGGGGCATACCCTACGCTCGTTGAGACACCTCTCCCCGACCCATCCTCGCCAGATTACATACAAACCATCGTTTACAAGGCTCGTGCTTACCTCGCGTTAGGCGATTCCGCCGCTGCTCTCGCTTTAGTCCCAAGCAACTCAGACAATCTCGCACTTCGCGCCGTTGCAGCACTAGCTCAGGACGAGGAGGGTCTGGAGGTTCTCCGTGACCTCTGTGTCGAGATCGAGACCGAAGCTGACAACGTGACCGATTGGGAAAGAGAAGTCGTTGTGGTATTAGCAGCTACAGCGTTTATCCGTGCGGGTGAGGTCGAAGAGGCTCTCGAAACACTGCGTGATTCTGCCAGGGCCGGAAATGAATCGTGAGCATCTCTGTCGTACTCCATCCGTTCCGCTCTGTTCACCCTTCCCTCGCAGATCAGCTCTCCTTGTCTACATTTACCTCTCTCTCTTCCGGCCCACCACCGCTCGAAAAATATTGCTCACAACGCTGCAGGCGAATCCGGACGCCCTGATCTTGCAATTATCCGAGGCTTCTCTCTCGCTCGCCACGGGGGCTCAGGGAACGAGCGGTGAGTACTCGAGAGGGAGTCCATGATTTGTCTCTACTCTTCCGCTAAGTCTGGCATATAGGAGAACCATATGCTGCAGCTATTTCTTTCTACACGGAACAATTGGCGAACCCCTCGGTATCTTCGGTCGCCTTGCTCGTTGCCAGGGGAGTTGTACGCATATTACGTGGTGAACTGGCAGCCGCACGAAGTGATCTGGAAGAAGCCGAAGGTGTCTTGTCCCGTTCTCAAACCATCCAAGGAGTAGATGAAGTCCTTGCTGCGATGGTCGTTGCAGTCGGCCTCGGTGCTGGGAAACGTGGCGAAGCAGAAGAGCTCTGGAAGTGTGTTGTTTTCACCAATTGACGATTCGAGAGGTATTCTCAACGGACGTCCTTTCTACAGCCGGCTGTCAAGCCAACATCCCTCACACCCAATGGTCACAGACATCAGTTCCAAAGCAGATCTTTTTGATTCGTGCGCTGCACAATTCAAGATCCCACCGCGAGTTCTCGTCGCTTCATAATATGGTGCTTGAAGCGAGTCAATTATCCTAGTTGCAGCAGAACATGATCGTAAATACCAACATGAGTAATACTACTTCTCCAACTGAGCATAGCGGAGTAGGAGTTGGGTCGTATCCCACAAAAAACAAAACACTCAGATGCATGTCTACTGTCGAAATATCGCCGAGAAGCCAGCACAATAGTCCGTCGTAAGACATACGCGAACGCGCACTGACTCCGGTAGATCATCGATGCTTCAGATAGGAATTTGTGAGGCCTTCCAGCACCCCGTGCGTGGACAGCACTGCGTAGAACACATGTTTTGCTTCGAACGTTGCCTTGCACACAACTCAAGTGTAGTTGTTTACTAGCTCTCGAAGCAATGACTACTAGCACATAGACTATGGCTTTGATGCATGAACATAGCTGAGAGAAGCTCAGTGCACATAATTCACACACAATGACATGCAGTCAAGCATGCTCACAGTCCTTAGTACATGGGAGTTTGACATTTTATGTTGAGAAACGAATTAAGTACATCGAAAGTAAAGGTATTCTTTAAATATTGCCTCCAAAACCACTCAGACCTAGATGGAGCACATAGATCAACACAAAATTGTACTTGCTAGATCAATGCCAGTTCTTGGGATATGAGCTATGATAAGCCATAATAAAAGGAAGTCAAGGAAGATGCAGTGGCATCCAACAAAAAGTGACAGGCAAGCCAGTACAAGCCAGCTACCATTCCAGGCGGGTCATGGGGGGCAAGTGAAATTCCAATGCCAAGAAGCAGTATACCAAGAGAAGAAGGCCTGGATTAGCAAAGGGAGGAACCGACCAAGTTGGTGGCTGCACGGAAGGAGGATGACGATGCACGGAAGCAGCAGAGTAATGAACAGCAGGAGGTTTACCGTCAGTCTGTAGAGCGATATAAAACTGAACGAGGCTTTGCGAAACAGAAAAGCGGCGCATTAGATGGGCCAGACCAATGCGTGGAGTGTTAAAAAATGCAGTTTCAAAGCCTAGTGGAAATTTGAAGGAGGCAAGCACTACGGACAGCGACGATGGGGACGGTGAAGAGAGAGTGGGTAGCGCAGATAGATCGTTGATAACAGCAGACTTGGTTGGGTTCAGGTTGCTACGCGATATACTATCCTTGGCCTGTTTCAAGTAGTCGCTTGGATAATGCATCAGGGACAAATCAAAGTTTTCTTGAACATTCACCGCCAGCATACTATTGGAAAGCGGTGCATACATGGTTACACAACGTATCCTATTATTTTCATCTTTCGTTATTCCGTTGTTTTGCCCTACAAAGTTAGGTGTTTCAAGTATGTAAACAACTGTACTGTACTCACGTGATGCTGATAGTTGACCATTTCGACTCCTGCCTGTCACAGTCTGCAGGAGATCATATGATGGGTCACAGGACCACCGATAAGCTGATTTAATATCGTCGTGCTGCCAGCTTAGAAACAAAACCGCCCACAATGACTGTTGGTAGTTTCGCAGAGACTTATGATCCCCGCAAGGTCCTTGATGACCCCTCCTTCCGTGTACTCGGACCAAACGAGACACCCTCTCCAGATGCCAATATTGCTGCGTTCTACAATCCTGGACATGAGATCCATCTTGTCGAAAAGCCACGTCCAAAACCCGGTCCAGGTCAAGTCCTGCTTCACGTACGCGCTACGGGGATCTGTGGGTACGTGTAATAACGACACTCTTATACACCTGATTAATGAGTCAACAGGAGTGATGTGCATTTTTGGAAACATGGGCGTGTTGGTGACTCGATGGTGGTGAGAGACGAAGTAAGTTGATCACTGTTTTAGGTGTTCCTTTTGGGGTCACCGACTACCCTCTTGTAGTGCGGCGCTGGCCATGAATCCGCCGGAGAAGTCGTGGAAGTCGGAGAGGGCGTCAAACAGTGGAAAGCAGGTGAACATATTCTGGGATAGACAAGAGCCTATTGAACGACTCTTTACTAGGTGATCGCGTTGCGATCGAGGCAGGCATACCTTGTTCCAAGGTATCCTGTGATTACTGCAGGGTCGGCCGGTATAACGCATGTGCGTGCTACCTAGCCAACCCAGGCACATCCAGACACTGACTCAAAGAACATGCAGGTCCTGATGTCGTCTTTTTCTCGACTCCTCCTTTCCACGGTGCGTCGTGGGCTGTAGAAGGCTCCCAGTAATCGTTGATGCTGTGACATGCGTATCAGGGACACTCACGCGCTGGCACCTCCATCCTGCTGAGTGGCTCCATCGTCTGCCCGACTCAGTGTCGTTCGAAGAGGGGGCATTGTGCGAGCCTCTTGCTGTTGCCTTGGCAGGTATCGAGCGTAGTGGCCTCCGTCTTGGTGACTCGGTTCTTATCTGGTAAGTATCTAACTCGCGTAACTTGTGCTCGCCTAGTGACTTTTCAGTGGCGCTGGGCCGATCGGTCTGGTGTCCTTGCTGTCTGCCAGAGCTGCCGGCGCAGAACCTATTGTCATCACCGATCTCTTTCAAAGCCGTCTTGATTTTGCAAGGAAATTGGTTCCAGGTGTTCGGATCGTGCTCATCGAGCGTGGCTCATCGCCAAAAGATTGCGCTGAAAAGATCAAGGCAGCAGCTGAGGGGCCCATCAAGCTTGCTCTAGAGTGTTCGGGCGTAGAGAGTAGTATACACACTGCCATATACGTGAGGAGCAAAGGATTCTTTCTCTGCTTCGGAACCGACACTCATCGGATACTTTGCATATAGTCTGCGCAATTTGGTGCCAAGGTCTTCATTATTGGAGTCGGCAAAAACGAACAAACGGTAATGCACTACTTGACTGATACAACATACCACTGAGACTGTCGCAGTTTCCATTTATGCATCTTAGTGCAAACGAGATTGATGTCAGCTTTCAATACCGTTATGCAAACCAGGTAGATTCTGCCTCATTCCATCCGTCTATCCATCGCTTATTGTGCTTTGCTTAGTATCCTAAAGCAATTCGACTCGTAGCCAGTGGTCTGATTAACCTCGAGCCTTTGGTCACACATCGGTTCACCCTCGATGATGCGGTGTCAGCGTTCCATGTTGCTGCTGACCCTACTCAGGGAGCCATCAAGGTTCAGATCCACGATTAGTCAATAAATGTAATTAAGCTGAAATTTGTCCTTTGACTGGAGTTGTAAATGAAAATCTATATTCACTCATGTCAATTTTACACACCAGAGTGGGTTCCAACCCTCAATACCGCACCAAGTTTCCAACAGAAAACAAAAGATATAAGATTTTAGGACTAGCCTACGACAAATCCATCTTTGTGTGGAATTACCACATCATTGTCATAAAAATATATATACAGTGATCCACCACCACTTGTGTTAGCACCATCACTTGCATCGACAGCAAATGGTAGTCACACCTCACCCCACACAGGAATCCTGGGATAAGTAGTCAAGTATAAGGAATATTGTAACTTGTGTTGCATTTGTGTACATGGACATCTGTCTGTGTGTAATGATGCATCATTCAATGACCATCAGTCAGCATGGACGACTTGTGGCGTCGGAAGTTACCGTTACCGTGTAGAACTAAATTAGGAAACAATCAACATGACAACACAAACCAACTCATCAGAAGGTAGGTTTTCAACGCTGACTCCTCTTTCATACTACGTATATACATCTCTCAGAGGCCGCCATGGCGAGCCCTACCAAAATTCGTCAACGAAAGACATTGGGTACCCTCCCGCGATCGGAGGACTATGATAGAGATGACGAGGATCATGTTGACGCGTTGTATCGCAGTCCGGTGTGCATTGCCGTCCTTGGCTTCCAACTTGTTGGTTGACCGTATTACCACCCAGCATGCTCGGAGCGCATTAGAGCAGGCCTTGGACACCCCACAGGCAAGTGCTGCAGTTGTGGGTGTCCTCACTGCTCTAGCCTTCATGTTACGATTCTACAAAATCAACCACCCGGACCAAGTGGTGTAAGTACTTTCACCGATATTTCTGCAGAATATCGAATTTATACTCCACTAGCTTTGACGAGGTTCATTTTGGCAAGTTTGCTTCCTACTACATCCTTCGGCAGTATTACTTCGACGTGCATCCACCCTTCGCAAAGCTACTATTTGGACTCGCGGGATGGTTTGTCGGATTTAACGGCCAGTTCTCCTTTGAGAACATTGGGGATAGTTACACTGAGAACCACGTGCCATATGTTGGTATGCGCGCGCTGCCAGCCATTCTTGGCAGTCTAACCATCCCTATGGTGTATGCCATCATGAAAGAAACAGGGTATTCGACTATCGTTGCTGCATTCTCAGCATCCATCATCCTGTTTGGTGCGTGTATCCTTCCATACCTGTTGCCCTCGGTATGTTTGTTCATGAGCTTCAATCTAGACAATGCACACATTGCGCAGTCTCGCCTCATTCTTCTTGATGCCACCTTTATATTTTTCATGACTCTTACAATCTACTCATACGTGCGATTCCGTAAATCGCGGTACTGGTAGGTCTAATGTATTCTGTGTGCATGCAAATACTGAATAATTTGACGCAGGGAGTTTTCGGTGGAGTGGTGGAGCTGGCTCATTGCTACCGGATTCTTTATGGCTTGCACCTGGGGTTCTAAGGTCAATGGTGTTTTGACCGTTGTCACTATTGGAATTGCTGTCTTGATTGATTTGTGGGGTATATTGGATTATCGCAAGGGCTACACCATGGTCAGCAGTCTGATCAGTCTTGATGAGTTGTCATGCAAATCAGGTTTTCTAGGAGCATTTTTGGAAGCATTTCGCAGCCCGGGCGGTCGGCTTGATCGTTATTCCATTCATCATATATCTCTCGTTCTTTTATGTTCACTTTGCAGTCTTAACCCATTCAGGCCAGGGTGACTCGTTCATGAGCCCTGCTTTCCAACAAACGCTCATTGGTAACGAGTTGCTGGTTAACAGTCAGGGTTAGTGATGATCCTCAAAACATTCCGTCGTTTATTCCGACGCTTATTCACAGTCCTCCATTACTACGATATTATTACAATGAAGCACAAGGACACCAAGGTGTTTCTACATTCACACCCCGAAAGATATCCCCTTCAGTATGAGGACGGGCGCATTAGTACTCAAGGTGCGATTCATCAACTGTTTGCCGGTGTAGTGAATGACCTCCTGTTGTCAGGCCAGCAAGTGACTGGTTATGGACACGAGGATACAAATAATCAGTGGCAAATTGTCCCCACGAAGGCGTTACCTGAGGCTGGCCGCGGGAGGGCAGTCCACCACGATGATGTCATCCAGCTGCTGCATGTGAACACACAAACACTCCTTTTGACTCACGATGTCGCATCCCCTTTAATGCCTACCAACCAGGAGTTCACTACATGGGCAAAAGACGACCATTCCCGTCACAATGACACGCTCTTTACCCTTCGCCTCGTTGATGGCAATCCGGGTGACGTATGGAAGAGCAAGTCAAGTCACTTTAGACTTGTACATGTCCCGACCAAGGTGTCGATGTGGACACATTCAATGCAACTCCCTGAATGGGGATTCAATCAACAAGAGATCAACGGCAACAAGAACCCCATAAGCAAGACTGCCGCTTGGTTTGTCAATGAAATTATCCAGAGTGATGGTGAGCTCTTCAGTTCTCAGAAGATGTAATGTCTCATCGGTATCATGAGGTGACTTCGCTGGCGATGATAATATCCCGCGAGAACCCAAGAAGATGAGCTTCTTCAAGAAGTTTGCCGAGCTGCAACTGTTGATGCTCCAGCATAATGCCGGCCTCACCGCAGTCCATCCCTATGCCACTGGGCCGATTAATTGGCCTTTCCTTTTGAGTGGCATCAGTTTCTGGACAGAGAACGATGCACAGAAACAGATCTACTTGATCGGTAACATCGTTGGATGGTGGACGTGTGTCATTGCTATTTCTATCTATGTAGGCATAATCCTTGCTGATCTTCTGGCGCGACGACGTGGACTGTATCCCATTCCTGACCGCAAGTGTCAATTATTCTCTATTAAAAGTTAACCTCATCATTCGCAACAGCTGTCCGCAACCGCCTGTGGAACTCCGCAGGGTTTTTCTTGCTCGTATGGGCGGTGCATTACCTGCCGTTCTTCCTCATGAGCCGCCAGCTCTTTATTCACCACTACCTGCCTTCGCACCTTGCATCAGCACTGTTAGCTGGTTCAGTATTCAGTTTCATCCTATCCGATTCCATCAACTACCCCATATCCCTAGCTGGACGGATGACGAGAATGCAGCCTACACAATATGCCGACCTAGGAGTGAAAGGTCCAGTGTTGGCTGGGACCTTTGCTGTTTTGATGCTCGCTTTGTTCCTGCACGTTTCACCTCTCACTTACGGGACACCAGGGTATGTTGTCCGAGTATTTCTTCTTTTTTCCCTTCTGTTTGTTGATTCACATGCCCAGTCTTGATGGCGATAGTGTGAACTCGAAGCGCCTCCTGTCTTCCTGGACCCTCCACTTCGCTGGCAAGGTCGCGAACGAGAGTATTTGATCGACCGTGTACCATTTTTATTGGCGTGAACTACGATGCTGTACATAGTACAATATTGGCTTATACCTTAGGAAAAATCGCACTAGAGATTTTTGATGCTGCTTGAACCCAAACCCACCAATATGCAATTCCTATTTGGTTCATCTACCGACTTCATGACCACCTCGTCATATTAACCTGAACAACTTACTCCAAGGATGTTCAATTCTCCACGACTTGTGCAGCGGTACGGCACGTCACCAATTAATGGCCTGGGAAGTAGCTTTGTCGACGAAAACCCACTCGCCATTTCGATTTACGATGACCCTTGGAGCGCCGCGCCGACCCCTTCCCCCCCACCGGTCGTTAATACTGCAACTTCAATATTCGGCTCAGTCATAGGTAAATGCTTGTACAGTGTGCACGTTCTCTCACTAACGCAGACTGTTTCAGCCGATGCAGTAGTCCCAGAGACATACCGCGCCGCCTTCGCAGCCGTCGACACCACTAGTTTGGGGGAGATCTCCATCAATACTCTTTCGCGAGTTCTCGCTACCTCCTTGCTCCCGGCTGCAACCATTGACAAGGTAAGGTCATGGCTGGGTGAACCATCCCAATTGTTGACCGGTTTGGTAGATTGTAAACCTAGTTAGCTCGAAACCCCGAGTCTCGAGTCGTGAATTTTTTGTGGCCCTGGCTCTCGCTGCCCTTGCGCAGTCAGAGAAAGGTATGTTCAATACCTCCTACTAACGTGATAGTTCGATCTGGAGGCATCACTGGCAGACATCAGTGTCGAACAAGTGGCTGCCCTGGCTGCTGAGAACAATCTCCCTATTCCCACTCTGAACCTCGACGCCCTACAACCCTCCACGCTCAGTGCTGCATATTCGCCCTACAGACAGAATACTATCCGATCGTCTGCACCTAGCTATCTAGCAGAGGATCCTTGGAATGTCCCTCGATACAGTGGCATCACCAGAACTTCATCCGACTTCAACCCGCCGCGGAGCGCCACTACCATAAACGGCGCATCATCCACTCTGTCCGGAACTGGTCTCCCCAAAGATTGGTGGAGAAAACAAGAGACTGCCACAGTGACCATCGAAGGACAACAAGGACACCTCCTGAACAGGTATACCGTCTATGAGATCTCAACGGACGTGAGTGTTCAGCTTGAACCCTATTGCACTGTCAGCTAATGGAATCGTCGGTTGTTAGCATGGCCCGCCTGTTCATCGCCGTTATTCTGAATTTGTTTTCTTGTGGGATTGCTTAGTCCGACGATACCCATTCCGACTACTCCCTCCGCTTCCACCGAAGCGGATACAACGTCAGTTTTTGACGTTGCTATATTGCTTGCCCCCTTGCTGACTACTCGGGACCTCGGGCAGCGGACGCTGCCTTCCTTGAGCAAAGAAGGTGTGTCTAATGGATCAATAAGTCGTGTGCATTTTTGACCACGAGCGTCCAGGAAGGGCCTCGCAAGATTTCTCAATTCAGTGATGTGCGTGTCTCGATGACGTGGATGAGTGTTTTCGATGAATGATATCAGAAACCATCCTGTGATCAAAGAAGATGGTCTCCTTTCTGTGTTTTTGACGGAGCCGTCCTTCGAAACATGGCGCAAACATAATGTGGTCTCTCTTGAGGAGGAATCCACTAGCAAGCGTGTTGACCGAATAGAGGAAATGTCTATTCCGAGTGACCTGGAAGAGAAGCTTGCGTATGTGGTGAACTTGGGAATTTTGAAAACATTTACCCTCGTTTTCCAGGGTCGTTCATGGGAAGATAAACCCACTGATTGAACAATGGCAAAAAATTTGTATACTCACAGAACGCATTATCAAAAGGCGTGAATCTGCTGCGGTATGGGTTCCATCGAATTCTCACCCCACTTATGTGCCAGCTCATGCCGTATTCCTCCTGTGGTCTAATTTGTTACCGAATGCCCCTGGTATGACTGTCCCGACGTTATCAACGACGCACTCCGTGCATTCTCTACGTACTGACGGTTCCTCGAAACTCGATTTGTCCGACGAACAGGCTGACTTGGCACGCCTGACGAACGCTTTACGAGTTGTTGTTGAAGTTAATCAAAAGTGTTGGAGAGGTGACGAGTGTGAGCTTTGTGATGGCGTGCGACGGGGGGTCGGTCACATCGCTGAACATACGCAACAACAGTCCGATCTACTAGAGCAGCGGGTATACCCTTTCGTTTTTTTGTTGAATCACGACTGAGACCAAACCGAACAGACACACGCCTTGCTGCTATCGACCTTGGAGTCTCTCAAGGTAATCTGACGGATTGACATTCTGTCGGCTACTTGTTTACAGCGAGTTCCAGAGCCAACGCGACCTTTACATAGCCATGCGGGATTTGTTCGTCAGGCACGACCGCTTTGCGATTGATAATATGGAGCGTCTCAGGAAACGGGTAGAGTCGAGTTCTATGAAGCTTGAAGTGATTAAAGCAGGGCAGAAGGATGGATGGCAAGAAGACGCCGATAGAGTGGTTGTTCTCATCGAAAAAGACCAGGCGACCATTGCGTCACTTCTCAGCCGAAGAGTATTCATCCGAGCATCGTGAGCGTCTCCATGTGGTTCATAGACTGTTGGCTCACTTGCGCGAAGTATGTGGCACGAACTACGCGTCGTGCTTCACAATAAGGAGAACGCATTACTCTCAGATCTAGTTCAGACATTGGTACGCGAAGAGCAGGCGTTTGCAGACAGCATTTTGTCTAGTTGGGTATCGCTGAGAAACGCTGTGGACGAGATGCCATTTGAATGATGATTTAGTTAATACTCTACTAGCTACTAGCTATTACTACTCGTTTATGGACTTGATATGAATTTTGTTTGGACTGCAACGACTTTGTCAACGTACCACGCGCAATGGATGGCTTCGATGACCTACTCGCGCCCTCGCAAGGTATCCTCGAACAGAACCCGTTCGAGGACCCGTTTGCCAAAATGCGTTCGAGTTCACCAGACCCTTGGTCTAGCTTCGGTCAACAAAAACAGTCTCACTCCGATATCGATTACTTCAAAACGGGTTTCGAGGACCATCCTAGCACAACACAGACAACCGAGTCCCATTTCACGAGTGATCCTCACAGTGAGCAAGGCAACGTCGTTGCGCCGGCAGACCCGTTGGATGCAGCTGGTGTCTCAGCGGAGGACCACGAGAACGAGCAAAGCACAGGCCATAGTGATCCACACTCAGATACAACAGCATCACGAACACCTGGCTTTGGAATATTTACGTCGCGTACAACGGACTCTCAGCCGGCAGTCCCAGAGTCCGAGTCGCCTCACCATGACACGGTGCCCGCTATTCCACCTGCGGACGAGGTCGGTCCGGATGTCGGGTCAATGTCGCGAACGGAAGAGCCCGCGCTTTTGCAGGCTTCTCAGGACCCTCCTTCGTCGACATACACGTCTCCCGAGCGCGCGGTAGTTTCCCCCCTGGAACAGCAGTCTCCTCCTTCAAACCTCGATCGTGCGTTTGCCAGCCTTGCGCTGGGGGGTGAGAGCTATGGAGGATGGCAAACGGAGTGGGGTGGTCCTGACAATGCTGCAATTTCTACGGCCTTTGCTACGCCGGCTACTACCACTAACGACGACGACGACGACGATACACCCATAGGACAGACGGCGCGATTTAGAAATGCTGGATCTCAGGTGGGTATTCCTGGTTGCCGCGCCGAGGTGTTGACAATTTGGATGGATAGCCATCTAGATCACCCGTTCTGTCTAAACGTGGGGAAGGATCGATTCCGCCTCTTTTTGTGATCACAGTGGAAGATCCGCAAAGGGTAGGAGACCCTATTAGAGCCCACACGCTCTACACCGTGCATACACGTGTACGTTCGCGCCTCCTCCTTCCCCTATTTCGTTGAATTTTCCTGATCAATACAGACATCCTCTCCTCTCTTTTCCAAGGCGACGTTTTCTGTTCTTCGTCGGTACTCTGATTTCCTCTGGCTGTACGAAACACTGTCGATGAACAACCCAGGGGTGGTTGTTCCCCCAGTACCCGAAAAGAATCCTTTTGGCCGGTTCGACGAGCAATTTATACAGCAGCGGAAATTGGCACTAGAGAAATGCATCCAGAAAATAGCAAACCATCCTGTGCTGTGCAAGGACCCAGATCTCAAGTTTTTCTTGGAGAGCGACAGCTTTGCTTTGGATGTCAGTTTTTTTGATCGCCGTCCTTCTGTTTCCTCAAGACCTTCTTTCGTAGATCAAGCACCGAAAAGCTGAGATGGCCCATGAGAAAGGGGGGCTTATGGCATCGATCGGACAGACGTTGACCGGTCCTCGGTTCCACGAGACAGACGAGGTGAGCGTGATGATGCTCTCGTTGAGAGATATCTGGACATGTGTATCTCGTTCAGTGGTTTGATAAACAACGCGGCTACCTCGACGGACTTGAATCCCATTTACGTGGTCTTGTCAAGAGTATCGAAATTGCTGCCAAACACCGAGCTGGTGCGTTTGTTGCCTCGTTGTCTTGTGCCCACCGCTGACGGCCTGACAGAAGTAGCATCTGCTACGAGTGAATTTGCCACGGCTGTTGCAGAATTGTCAGCATCTGATTTAGGTGAACAGTTGCAACAAACACTGGGCGTACTGTCGAATGTCGAGCGAGCAGTAGCGGAGGCTCAGAGTACGCAGTCGCAGCAAGATATGATGACAATCATGAGTACGGGTGTGTTTTTCATCCTTGAACCAGTGAAACAGGTATCTCAACGGGGGAAATAGCGGATGAGTATTCCAGGCTTATCAATTCTGTCCGGGTACGTTTCTCTAGATCACATTGGAAACGTGGTTCTGACCATGGATACGAAGCTGGCATTTACCTCCCGTGTGCGAACGTACATGCATTGGCAAAATGCTGATGCAGAGGTGCGGCGCGTACGACAAATACACGAGCGTGCGCGCGCACAGGGGCGACTTCCAACTGAACGGGTAGGACATACTGTCAGTTTAGTGACCGAGGTACGCTGCATGTGGGTTTCTGCTTGTACTTGACACACCAAGGTGGCGGAATTCACAGGCCGAGCGACGCGCTCTGGATGCGAAACACGATTTTGACCATTGTTCGAAGCTGATCAAGTCGGAGATGGCACGGTTCGAACAGGAGCGGGTCGACGACTTCAAGGAAGCGTTGGAAGCGTTTCTGAATGGGATGATTTCGCGACAGAAAGAGGTGAGTTCGTTGTGGTTTGTGTAGTAGAAGACGGTGACTGAAGGGTTCACGAAGCTCATATCCGCTTGGGAAAACTATCAACGAATACTTCTCAATCGGTTTGGTAGCGGTGTCGGTGTCGGTGTAGGGACATGACATAGCCTGATATTACATAACATGTGCCTTGTGATCGTGTTGTTGATTGGTCTGAAATGATGCTAGTTCGCTCGCACATAGCCCGGACTGAGGCGTGGTCTGCCCTGCGACCAGGCGTTGTTAAGTGTCTTGTACAGAACCACGACAATGGCAACGACTGGCAATCCCCAGTCGTTCTCTCCACCGGCTGCTGATGAGCCCTTGCTCGCGTCCACATGCGAGCTTCGAATAGAGGGCATGACCTGCGGTTCATGTGTAGAAGTAAGTGCTGTGCGCTTCAGCCGCGGTCGCATTGACGTCTTTCATAGTCAATCGAAGGAGCGCTCCGAACCCAACCTGGTATACATTCTATAAAGGTTGCCCTCCTCGCTGAACGCGCCGTCGTCGAATATGACCAAGCAACGTGGTCCACAGAGAAGATCATCAGTGTAATGCTTGTCATCCTGCCCCTCCTCCCCACCGACCCCCCTGATCGTTTTTTGTGTAGGAAATATCCGACATCGGATTCGATGCAACGCTCGTCCCTCAAGCTCGATCAGATACTGTCACGCTCCGAATATATGGCATGACCTGCTCGTCATGTACCTCCACAGTTGAAAACTGTCTCCTTGCCATGCCTGGTATCAATAATGTTGCAGTCTCTCTTGCTACGGAGACCGCAAAGATTGACTTTGAGCTTGGTATGATCGGCCCACGAGAGATGGTCGACAGGATCGGAGAAATGGGCTTCGACGCTCTGCTTTCCGATCAACAGGACGCTACTCAAAGACAGTCTCTTGCTAGGACAAGGGAAATTCAAGAATGGTATAATCGTCTTAAATGGAGCATTGCTTTTGCCCTGCCCGTCTTTTTCCTCAGCATGGTCGCACCTCACATAGACTTTTTACGCCCCATTGTCAACTTTCGACTGTTCAACGGCATCTATCTTACCGACATTATCATATTGGCACTTACTACTCCGGCCCAATTTTGGATTGGCCAGAAATTTTATCGTTCCGCATTCAAGGCGCTGAAACACAAAAGCCCTACCATGGACGTCCTTATCATGCTCGGAACATCTGCTGCTTATTTTTACTCTGTCTCTGCCCTGCTTTTCGCAGCCTTCAACACGACTCCAGACTTCCACCCCTTTGTCTTTTTCGACACGAGCACCATGCTCATCATGTTTGTCTCTCTCGGCCGCTGGCTAGAGAACCGCGCAAAGGGCAAGACTAGCGCTGCACTCACAGATCTCATGGCCCTCACGCCGACGATGGCCACTATCTACACTGACCCGCCCGAATGCACTCAGGAGAAGCGTATCCCCAATGAACTCGTGCAAGTGGGTGACACAGTCAAGGTTGTCCCAGGGGACAAGATACCAGCGGATGGTACCGTCCTTCGTGGATCCTCTTCTGTTGACGAGAGCGCCATCACGGGGGAACCTATTCCTGTTCTCAAACAGGCCGGTGACGTGGTTATCGGTGGCACTGTCAATGGTCTGGGAACATTTGATATGCTCGTCACACGTGCAGGCAAAGACACCGCTCTCGCGCAGATTGTCAGACTCGTTGAGGAGACCCAAACATCCAAGGCCCCTATTCAAGCATTCGCGGACCGCATCGCGGGGTACTTTGTACCAGCAGTCATCACTCTTGCTGCCCTCACATTTGCAGTGTGGATGGTCATTTCGAATATACTCAGCGGAGACGCGTTACCCGCCATGTTTCATCGACACGGGGCAAGCACGCTTGCCGTGTGCTTGCAGATGTGTATATCGGTGGTAGTGGTCGCTTGCCCCTGCGCGCTGGGATTGAGCACACCGACTGCCATCATGGTAGGGACGGGGGTGGGAGCAAAAAATGGCATCCTGATTAAAGGCGGGAGGGCATTGGAAGCAAGTCGTTCCATCAGGCGGGTACTCCTCGACAAAACTGGTACGGTGACAGAGGGTAGACTCAGCGTTACAGGGCTGTTCTGGGTTTCCCCCCGGGACAGTCATGTACCTGACGAAACGGCTGGACCACGTACCCTAGCGCTCGAATGTGCAGATGGAGTGACGAGCCGTGCAGCAGTGATTGCAATGCTATCAGCGACCGAAGCGCGTTCGGAACACCCCCTTGCCAAGGCTATTGCTATGTACGGCAAGGACCTGGTCAGGGAATGTGAGCTGGATATATCCCAACCTACGGTAGAATCTTTTGAAAGTGTCCCGGGGTCCGGTGTCAGAGCTGCCCTTTCACTCTCCGGATCAAAGTATACGCTTTTGGTTGGGACTCCCAAATTTATTACACAGTCCGAACAGGTGAAACTGCCCTCCGCGCTGTCCGACTTCGAGGCAAGAGAGGGTTCCATGGCACGAACGGTCGTGTACGTCTCGATGGGACTCGGTTCTGCTTTGCCTGCCCCCATCCTTGCGTTGTCACTTTCAGACATGCCCAAGCCGTCATCTGCACAGGCCGTCAGAGCATTGAGACGAATGGGCGTGGATGTTGGTATGATGACGGGCGATGGGATGAGGACCGCTCTGGCAGTGGCGAAGGAAGTGGGAATCCAGCCTGAGGATGTATGGGCGAATATGAGTCCAAAGGGCAAGGCTTCGCTGGTGACCGAGATTATCAACAAGGAAAGAGGAGGAGTTGCTATGGCAAGTTCCGTCTTCTGGATGCGGTCTGTGAGCTCACTCTTTGCATTTTGACAGGTCGGAGATGGGATCAATGATTCGCCTGCGCTAGTCGCTGCCACTGTCGGTATTGCCCTCCACTCTGGCACGTCTGTCGCCGTTGAGGCGGCGGATATTGTCTTGATGCGATCTGATCTTCTTGATGTTGTTGCGGCGCTACACCTTTCTCGCGCGATCTTCGGTACGATCCGGCGGAACCTCGTATGGGCATGTGTGTACAACCTACTGGGAATACCACTTGCGATGGGGATGCTTCTCCCGTTTGGACTGTACATGCATCCGATGATGGCAGGTGCTGCGATGGCGTTCTCGAGTGTGAGCGTGGTGACGAGTTCGTTGTTATTGCGCCGGTGGAGACGGCCAAAGGAGAGTGTCATGGACGGTGGGGTGGTGGTCGAGGAAGGGGGGCTGAGCTGGTGGGGATGGAGTGAGGGGATGTGGACGTGGTTGCAGCGGCGGAGGAGGAAAGGATACGACTACAGCCAATTGCCGATCGAGTTGAGCGAATCTGTTTAAATTTATGGCTAGCTACTATTAGTCTACTAGTTTTTCTGCTTGACACCGAGTGTTCTCATGTCCGCCATCGGAAGCGTCTTCCTGGGTGATCTTCAGAGACACCGTGTCTTGTCGTCCAGCAGCCCTCCTTCGTCCCCGCCACCAGCCAGCGCATCCATGTCCATCGCCCTCGCCAGCTCAGAGCAACACCAAGACCCGCTCGAATCCCTCGATGGTACCGAATCGCCTACCAAGACGTCCCCGCCGTCACCCCGTCCAACCACCATCGACCCCGCTCTCTCGCTCGAGCTTCGGCTGCGCTGGCTAGAGGCCCTCCTCCTCGGCACCCGACACGACACACGCGATCGCAAGCCACCCGAACTCAAACCGGGCAAGACCCTCATCCACCTCGCTGGAGACGTCCAGCGTCGCCTCAACGCCGTCGTCGAGTCCAACGACGGCCTCAAAAAATTCATGCATCAATGTACGCCTCGCCTTCTTTCAGACTTGGATATACGGGGGGCGCCGTGTGAGTGCTGATCGAGAACTGGGATGTGACCCGTGAAATGTAGATGATCAACATGCACAGTGGCTCACGCCTGCATTTGCACTCTCGGGGACGCTCCAGGGCGCCGCGCCGACGTACGAGAACATGTCTGCGGACGAACTCGAGGCGCTTCTCTCAGAGATGGAACCGGACATCCGTGCGGCCGACCGTGACATGCGCGAGATCGAATTACTCGAGCAAAAAGGGGCCTTGTCCGCAGGGAAACTTGCGGGTACGTGCAATTATTCATTCGGGTAATCGTGCTGATGACGGTTCGTTAGACTACGAAGCACTGCAGCCCAGATTGCAAGCGCTTCTTGCTGCTCAAGAGCAAGATATGCAATTAGTGGTCGCCCTGGAGAAACGGATCGCTAGCCTGGTGGAACGTCACGCAAATCATGTGAGCTGTTTAACGATTTTGCTTAGGTTCAGCAGTCTTCATCTCCTTTATAGGTGGATGCTCTCTCGGAGCTCTTCGTTGCCTGGGATGATGTTCTCACCGAAGCGGAGAGCAAAGTCAAAATATTAGAACGAGACAAAGAGGAACAGCAGCGGCTGGGGTACGCATGACCTCCCACAACATCATGTGCTCATCTTCCATAAAGATATAAGTAAGCGACTCGAAACTATTATCATCCCTACTCCCTGATCCAAAGAAAAGGTAACCGAACATGGGATTCTGGGTACTAGTTCCAGAGAAATGGAATATCGGGAAGTTTTAGGGTAACACAAAAAAAGGAAAACAAAGATTAAGAACATCTTCGTCTGAAGGTGTCACACTCACGACAAAGCAACTGGATGGATAGTACACCATCTTACAATAGGGAGCGACGGAGAAACATGGTCAAAAGGCAAAAGGGCAAGGGTCGACAGTAAACAACACATACAACAGCAAGACAAACGAGAGAATAAATATTGGTTGGGAAGCGGGGCAACGCTAGTCTCGTGCCACCCAGTCCGTGCTCCGTGAGACTAGCTCAATTGAGTTATCCATGGTCCAAAACAAGCGCTCGGTAGCGCTACGATTGCTCCAACTTTTCTGGTCGCGTAGTATCATAGCCTGCGAGAGCAAGATTGAATATAGTGCCATGATATATTTACTCCAACTTACTTGCTGCGCGCCAAAGTTCCGTTGATCGTGAGCAAACAATTCAACGTTTTCCTCAAGGGCCTCCGACAACATCTGGAGGTCGTGCAGGATGGCTTGCATTGCGCGGACGGCTGCAAGAATAAGGATCTCTTTACGATTGCGTATTGTAGAACCGTCACTGTTAGGCATTGGCAACGTCTTGGACACATTTTGAAGAACTGTATGAAGAATACGTTTTGTCTCGTTCATGATTTTCTGTGCCTGGGGGAAATTTTTCCTTGAGACAAGTACAAGTGCCCGAGTGATCATGTCCGATGCAAGGAGTTCCATTCGGCGGCGCACGATAACCGGGTCTGACGGTTTCAGGGGCTTTGGCGGGGCAGATGCGGCCGTAGGTAAGAGTGTGATTGTCAGCAGTACTGGGTGTGCAAGTCGGGACACTTGCTTCGTGGCGGCAGGGTCGTAGAAAGACCCGTCTACCTCGAATACAGGTACTTCATCGATCATTCTGTCCATCATGCCGTCCACAAGATTTGGGGAGTCTTCAATAGCCAGCGAGTCGAGGCCCATGGATCGGACAAATTGATCGGTTGCATTAAGTGTCCGACTACGACTTTGACCGGCTGCTGTACCACTCTCGGTATTATCGAGTTCGCACTCAATAAGCATTTCTTTGCACTCTCCGTACCGCAGCTCACCGACGTCGATGTCGACGTTGTGACCGTCAGTGGACAAAATGGAAGAGGGACCACCAGAGACCTTGCGAATGCGGAAGCGCTGGGCATCGACAATCTTCATGTGAAGTTTCATGTTAAGCAAACCGATCGACATCATGCCTCCCACGCAACCAGCAAGGCATGGTCGAAGGTCGTACCAATCTTTAACGAACGTGTAAGTTCCGCTAGTGTGGTTCGACATAAGCCACAGCGAGGCGGGGTCATGAGAACGACCATAACCGAATGAATGAATAGGCATGTTGGCTGCCTCGGCACGAGCAAGAACTAGGTCCATTTGGGCACGTCTTGTGCTATCTGCAGCGTCACTAACAAGTATCATCCCTGAGACGGGATTACGTGACTTGCGTTGCAAAACGACGTCGAGGCCTATGTGGTGAGTGAGACTCGATCAGAAGCGTGTTCAAAGCGAACCACTAACCGTGATTCACGGCGGTCACTACGTCGGTCTTCTCGTCTCTTGACGCTCTGATCAAGAACTCGTCTTCTGGCGGCTGGTTGCCATCTGTACGCCCGATTTCGTCGATGAACTTCTGTAGTCTGTTTCTGCTATGGGTTCGTCCCGGACAGAGATATGGAGTCTTTCTGACTCGCCCTCCTGTACCGACTTCGAACGTCACCAAGCTCAGACGATCCTTAATCCCAAGAGAAGCAAGGATGAAGTCAAGCGATGTCTTGATGACACGTAGCTTAAGATCCGCGGTGCTGCGGGGGGAATTTGGAGGAGGTAAGGAGACGATGAGGATCAAGTCAAGAGGTGGGTGAAGGAGAGGCGCGAGGGAGTTGGAAGGTTCAGATGACACGTGCGGCGTGACAACAGTGGTATCGTAACGCAGTATAGCGTCCTCTTCGCTCAGGGTCTGCAATTTGTTTGGCGCCAGTCGTTGTTGGACTGAGCCATGTGAAGTAGCGGAAGAAAGAGTAGACCGGGAAGAGGCCTGGAGGAGACTGTCGACGGTGCTCGGAGTTGTAGAAGCTGTGCTACCACTGAGCATGCGAGCGGCCTTGTCTGAGGCACCGAACTCCTCGACGTCCAAATCACGGCCTAAAGCAGAAGGGGAAAGACTCCCTTGTTGCTGTTGCTGTTGGAATGATGTAACAAGAGCTTGGATCTGGTTCCTCCATGCCTCTAGGGAAGAGCGATCTTTGAAGACGAGAATAAAGGAATCCAAGCGCTCGTCTTCCATCTCGATTGTGAGACTCAGATCTCCCGATGCGCCAGTGGTAACCCGCTTGATGTGTCTCACATAGATACGGCCTTTTAGTCGAAGAACACCTCTGGAGTGATTGCTAGAACCAGAGTTAGCAGTCGATGCATCGTTGAATGCAGGAGAAGGCAAGAAGCGACCGAGGGAACGCTTCTTCTCCTCCACTACACAGATGATGGCTTCCTTGAATAAATAGACGAAAAATTCCCGCACAAGTGCATCGCGCCGGACGGAGAGTAAATCGTACATCTGCAAAGGGCCAAGCCCGGATAACGCATGGCCCTTCCAGTCTATGATTCGATTTCTGAGATCTTCGACGATGGCATTGAAAGGAGAGTCTTCTTCATGAGTTTGTGTAGGTGCGTAGCGTGATGATTCTGTGTCATTAGTGTTGTAGGAGGGGGACCATCCGTTAGAGGGCTGGTTGTGCCTTTCTGAGGTGCGTGGCGATGCTTGGGGTACTGCGGTATCATGCTGTGTATGTGGGGAGGAGTTTCGAAGGAATTGGTCAGAAACTCCGGGTGTATGGGACGTGCTATGCCTTGCCGGAAGTTCGATGATGACAATGCAAGTGAGGGGTTGGGAGGCGTCACCGGACCTAGCGATGGAGGAGAATTCGGGTCGGACCTGGATAGAAGGCGCGACGATGTAGTAGGCATCGCTGGGGGCTGATTTTACGGAAAGAGCATGATCAATAGGATCGTCATCCATGGGGTTGTATGTTGTCGTTGAGGATGGGGGCGGGGCGCGGCGATTTCGCGAGCCCGGTGTATCGCGACCGGGATAGACTGCGGCAGAATGGGGATCACCCATGCCTGTGAGGGCAGCCAATTCTAACAAGGAACGATGAGGGGTATAGGACGAGTAGGGAAATGGGAAAAGACGGACTGTTGGTTTTGCCGCTGTCGCCATCGCCGACCTTCATGGGACGACGACAAACACCGCACACGCCGAGGTTGGACTTGCGAGGGACAGGTGATCTGGACTGGCCAGGGGGAGGACCATAAACGGCAGTGAAACAGGCCTAGAAGGGAGGGTGAGAGGGATGGGGATGGGTGGATCTGGTGGCTTACTTCGTGAAGTGAATGACCACATTCAGGGACGACGTGAGGCTTTTCGCCGGGCAGCCTAAAGCTAAAACTGAGGGGTTCGAGACATACGGGACATTCCTGATCGTCGTCAATGGCGTCGTGGTTTGAGACGACTGAGCGAGGGGGTGGGGGCATGGCTGTGTAGGAGTGGTGGTCGTGTATATCGGAGGATGTGTTTCCTAAAGAGTCGGATGAATGGAGGGAGGTTGCCGATGGTGAGTGCGGGGGTCGTTTTCGCTGAAAGACAGATTGGAAGCCCTTGAGGGGCGAGGATTTGAAGGTGGGCGTCTTTAGAGAAGATGATGTGGAAGGAGGAAGAGATGGCTGTGAGTCCAAAACGGAAGCGTCAGGATGATTTCGGGATGAGCGAGATGACTGCGAATGGGGAATGGATGGCATTAAATATACGAGTTGGGCGTTGAAGATGAAAAATCGCGCGAGGGTATTACGGCCAATGTCGTGAATTGAATCTTCCACTGACTTTGTACCTGCTGCAATTTTCTGTTTCTGTCAAATTCCCAGCTCGCTTCAACGTGCATTCGGGGGTCACCGGGAGCAACCCGCAAAACTCGGCTGTCTCTAAAAGACAGCTCTCAGGCAACCACCGGCGGTGGTGTCCATTTTTTTCCATTTGTAACTTCTTGGTAATGTAATGGTAATGATATCCCGATCGCCATACGAATTATGATACAGTACAGTTACAGTTAGTTACAGTGGTATATAAACAATCGATCCCATCTCACTCGCTTCCTCCACTGCATCTCATGTCTAAAGAACACGACAGCGAACAACTCTCTCCTGCTTATTACCAGTTCCCTTCTCCGATCGACCCGTCCGGCGGTGGATTCGACTTTCACGGCGAGTCTCGTCCGGCTCCGAATGTCGTTCCACTCACCATCCCACAGTTTATTTCATGCATGGTTCCCCTGAACATACGGAATATGCACGACAACTCCGCGAACTGATTAAACGCGAATTCCCAGAGGTATGAAACCTCTTCACCTCGTCCTTCTCTTCGCTTCATCCTTCCATAGCTCCCCGTTTTTCGGTTCTGGGAAAAACCAATCGGTAACTGGGTTCATCCGTCAACTTGTGCGCACGTGTGACTCGTTGCAGGACCCCACCCGACCGGCATGTTTCAAGTCAACACATTCAGCCCCCACCAGACAGGTGCGCTCTTTGTCTGGCTCGTCGTCAACCGTGGCCCTTGCGAGTAAGGCCCTTGCCATCTACGCTCGCTTGTGATCTCTCACGTCCTATACAGTGTCTTGGTTCATCCGAACACCGGTAACTCGTACAGGGATCACGCAGAGCTTGCTTCTTGGATAGGCAAACCCTGGCCACTAAACTTGAAAGTCCTGAAACCAGCTGCCTGATTTGTATTGTACTCACACATGACTATATATCTTAATATATGGCGCTTGTCCACGACGCGTAGAGCGAGAGTGACGCGGACATGGTTTCAAGAGATCCGGATCATCCGGAACAAAGTTAGCGTAGCTGGCTGGACGACATCTGTGTCTGTCAGTCACTCGTCACTTGTGACTGTGGCTATTCGGGTACGGTACATACAAATGCAAGTTCGGCTACGCGTGGTAATTGAACACAAGTTCGCTTCTCATCCATGTCTCGTCTCATTCTCGACAATGCTCTCGACGCTGTTGGAAACACCCCACTCATCAGACTAGACAAGATAGCGGCCGAGGAAGGTCTCAAGTGCAACCTATGTATGTCCCCACCATGATGTTCCGTTCGCCCTGTGTTCACGCCCGCCTATGCTTTCCCTAGTGGGCAAGCTCGAATTCTTGTCTGTCGGTGGCTCGGTCAAGGACAGAATCGCAAAGGCCATGGTCCTCGCCGCAGAGAACGAGGGCATACTCATTCCCGGTCAGAGTGTCGTCATCGAGCCAACCTCTGGCAACACCGGTCTGTTCCTTGGCACGTCCTTCATGCAGTCCTATCTCATACCAGACAACCTTATTAGGCATCGGTCTGGCTATGATATGTGCCATAAAGGTACTATCAGCTGCCTCTGATTTGATGGATGGCTGAATACGTCAGATAAGGGATATTCTGTCATCATAACCATGCCTAATAAGATGTCCCGAGAGAAAGAAGCTATCCTTCGAGCACTCGGAGCGCAAGTCATTCGCACCCCTGATGAGGAGCCTTGGGATTCACCCAATAGCCATATAGGTAGAACCGCTTTTGTATCCCTAGCACCCCTCGTGGCTGAATTCCCTGACGGTCGCAGGAGTGGCCCAAAGGCTCCAACGCGAAACTCCGCACGCCGTCATTCTTGATCAATATCGCAACGTATGTGCTCTGGTTCCTCATGCTCGCACATAGCCTCACAGTAATCAGCTAAACAACCCATTGGCTCATGAATATACCACCGGGCCGGAGATCATCAGCGCAGTCGCATCTACCCCATCCTCTTCGTCAAGACCGTCGTCCCTGAGGGTTGATGCTTTCATCGCCGGCGCAGGTACTGGAGGTACCATCACCGGAGTTTCTCGTGCACTGAAGAAAACTCACAACCCTGATTGCATCGTTATCGGAGTTGACCCGGTCCGTATCATATCATCTCATGAATCACGTTCATTGACATTTTATGGTGTTAGGCCGGCAGCATTCTCGCCGTTCCTGATACCCTCAACGATCAAGACGCTGGAAAACCCTATGTCATCGAGGGCATCGGCTACGACTTTATTCCGAAAGTACTTTCGAGAGATCCCGCAGATGTTGACACTTGGCAGAAGACGACTGACGAAGAGGCCGCGAAAGCCGTTCAACGCCTTATGAGAAAGGAAGGGCTTCTTGTCGGTGGCAGCAGTGGAAGTGCACTCACTGGTGCTCTCGCTTGGTTGAAGTCAGAGCAAGGGCGT
Source organism: Xerocomus potaroensis (assembly GCA_038088895.1). Taxonomy (NCBI): domain Eukaryota; kingdom Fungi; phylum Basidiomycota; class Agaricomycetes; order Boletales; family Boletaceae; genus Xerocomus; species Xerocomus potaroensis. Next base: position 32,273 of record JBBPJT010000030.1, on the reverse strand, counting down.
AAGATCGCTAATACAGAGGGCATGAATGTCGTCGTCCTGTTGCCTGACGGGTGGGTACCTGGGCTGCTCGAAGGCTGTTCTAACCATGATCTATTCAGCATCCGGAATTACATGAGCAAAGAGTGGTTCCTGAACTTCGCATTACATTCAGAGTCATCTCCCCTGAGTCAGTCTGATAACGGGATAAGGGCACTAGAAACAGCAATGCAACGCTCATCATTATAGTTGACACAGCTGCTGTGGCATTAACGATCCAGGTTTCCAGGGCGCCTGCATCATCATTCAATTTGAAGTATTTGCAATTCTGGTTTACTAGTGAATAATAACACTTTTTTGATGAGGACGGGCTGTATGCTTTTAGAAATGCCCCAAAGTTCATTTGGACTGTAATTCAACAGTGTTCTTGAAGGCCCCAAGTAGAGCTGACAACTGGATTTTCTCACTAGCCCCAGTTGATAACCTGTGTCTGAAAAGGGAATATTCGTCCGCGAACTGGCAGACATCAATGCGATTACCCACTCTATGGTTGCAAGAAAGTCCAGCAGGTACACTCTGGCGTGGGGCTTGAAATCGATCGTTTCAACGTATTCGTATGCACCAGAAAGCAAGTCTTGAAGAGCAAGTCCCCGCTCGGTCTTCATGGCAGTTATCACTAGTAGAAATGCAAATGTATTAATCTCAATCATGCCGAGGGCAAACAACTGACTCTGAATCGACGTTGTAAACTCGTCTGATAGCATTGAGTTGACTATCGTCTCAATGTCCGAGGGATGCGGGCTTCCTGTACAATTATAGACTTCTGCCTCTCCAACTGTGTCATAGGCAGCATGACACGCTTGGAGCACATTGAGTGCTCTCCGCATATCGCCCTTTGAGAGTTTCAGAAGTGCCTGCTTCCCGTCAGATGCCAGTTTTACCCTGACATAGTTCAGGTGCACCCGCATGGAGGGTCGCGTTCTTTCGCACTTACCCTTCTGCTTCTACAACCGTGTCTACTCTTTTCTCAACCTCCATAATGGGTAGGGGGGAGAACCGAAACCTTGTACACCGACTTTGAATCGCAGGCGCAATCTTGTTCACATAATTACAAATGATGCAAAAGCGAGCGTTTTTGGTGTACTGTTCGATTACACGGCGAAGGGCTGCTTGAGCTGCCTGGGTCATCATGTCAGCCTCGTCAAGGATGATAAGCTTGTAGCCTTTCGAGAATAGTGTCCGTGTTTCGGCAAATTGCTTGATTTGTTCACGAACGACATCAATCCCTCGATCGTCCGAAGCGTTGAGCTAACGTGCTCTCAGAATATTACAAAGGTCTCTTGTCTGAAGTGCACTCACCTCAAGGATCTGCTTTCTATAGTCGGCGCCATATATTCGTCTTGCAACAGCCAGAATGGTTGACGTCTTTCCGGTGCCCGGCGGGCCATAAAAGAGCAAGTGTGGCAGTCTATTCTTCTCAATGAACCTCTCGACTGTCACCAGACATGAGCCGTATTTACAAAAGGGACGTAAGGATAGCGCCCACTTGTAGTCGTGATATCTTTATGCGAGACAACGTCGCTGAGCGTGACTGGTCGGTATTTTTCTACCCTGCATGTACAAGGTATGTGGATGCGAACATGGACGAGGTGAAAAACGTACCAGGGAAGCGTATCTCCGTCCGAGGATGCAATAAAGTCTACAGCCTTTTCCTTTCCCTTTGATACAGAGGGAATGACTGCATCCGCGTCCATGTCGATATCGCTGTCCATTGTGTTGTCGCCTTGTTTTCTTTATTCACATTTTCAAGCTGACACGACGCGACGCGACGACGCGATCCTTTCGATGACATAATCAAACATTAGTCATCTCATAGGCACTTTTTCACGCACGGACCATCAACAGAAAATTAAGGTTTTGACAGTCAGTAAGCCTGTTTTCTCCTTCTCCTGACTACAACCACGGCTCTTGCTTTTGTCGACGACTCCACCGTTTAATCTGCTGGATAGACAAAAGGCATCCGACAAGATGCAGATCTTCGTAAAGACGTTGGTTTTATTCTCTTACACTGTCATCATCAGCAACTGATCGACGACCGTAGCCTCACGGGCAAGACCATCACCCTCGAGGTCGAGTCCTCTGATACCATTGACAATGTCAAGACCAAGATTCAAGACAAGGAAGGGTATGCTGGCCCTTCACCATGTTGATCCGGTCGTCCTCATTCCTGTGAAGCATTCCCCCAGACCAGCAACGCCTGATCTTTGCTGGCAAGCAGCTCGAAGATGGTCGCACCCTCAGCGACTACAACATTCAAAAGGAGTCCACCCTCCACTTGGTGCTCCGCCTCCGCGGTGGTGCTAAGAAGCGCAAGAAGAAGACATACAACGTTGGTTCTGTTACTGTCCTCGTCATCCGTTCGGATACCGAAATGCGATCATCATATAGACCCCTAAGAAGATCAAGCACAAACCCAAGAAGGTCAAGATGTCTATTCTTAAGTACTACAAAGTAGACTCGGACGGTAAGATCAAGCGTCTCCGTCGTGAGTGCCCCACGCCCGAGTGTGGTGCCGGTGTCTTTGTGCGTACCGGGATACCTCTTGCCTCATCCTTGGCTCAATCTTTCTTTGTAGATGGCTTTCCATAAGGACCGCCAGTATTGCGGAAAATGTGGTCTAACCTACACGTTCGCTCCTGGCACCAAGCCACCCGTTGTGTAGACAAGAACGCCTCGATATGCTATATGTGTATGATCGAATACTGCTATGTCACTGAATAAGATTTCATCTGAAGAAATGTGAGGTCTATGTCTATGGCTGACGTTTGAATCTAAGTCTACCAGAATGGTCCATGTCTATATCTAGTACCAGCATCTACGAGCCTCCGTTTAAAACAGTTGCTTGAATAGCAGCCCAGGCTTGTTCGTATTCGCCAACAAATCCGGACGTGACAACTCTCAAGGATGGGAAAAGCCTAGAGAGTAAGGTAGAGAGCAACGGAACATCAGGTCGAGAACGGGAACCGATGGTGAGTGAAGTGAGGGGATGAGAGACGAGAGGGATCAGACTAGACTCTGGAAATGAATGCGCTGAATCCACGTCCAGGGTGATGGCAAGAGTTTTGAGGTGCTTCAACCCTCTCGCCAACGTAGAGAGGCTCGCTAGCGAACTTCGTGGGTTCCAGCTCGTCTCCGTATTCTCGAACGCAGCACTAGAACCCAACTCGAGCCTGTCAAGTAACGGCCACCAGTCCACCATCTCTTCGATAGCTGCATCCGATAAGTCGAGCGGCAATGAACAGTCGAGTATGAAAAGTTTTAGGGGCAACTTTGAGAGCGGCCGGAAACGTTCCAACGTAAAGGCATCGTCCACTGTACGGGTAAGTATATCCTGGGATTCATCGATGGTGTATTCAAGTGCAAATTCATATAGAGGTAGCGTGGCCATATTTCGGAAAAGGGAATCGAAAACGGATGACGAAACAGGGCCTGCGGTGTCGATGTGGAGAGAACAAAGCTTGTTCCGGGGAAGGTGTTCGACTATCAATGCTACAAACGCCAGTTGAGAACGAATCTTGAGTTTCTCTAATGCTGGAAAGAAAGGGTGGCGATCATAAATGCAAGCAACTGTGGTCGATAACATGTCATATGATAGGCAGTTTGCATGTACGTCGAAGTTTGCCAAGAATGGGAAGGTGGACACCGTCATGAAGGACCGCTCCGTCAAGGAAGAAAGATGCAGAGATAATGAACGTAGTGTTGTAATACCGCTAAGAGGCGCATGAAGACATCTTGATGAATATCCCCTGATAAACAATTGCTCCAATGATAAACACCCTTGAAGAAGTGACATTATACTGTGCATGGTCATCGTCGAATTAGATTTGGCATAACCCGTTTGCAACGTGAGTACTCGGAGTCGAGGAGCGAGACTCATATGCAAGGCAACTTCCCCGATGGCTCTGCTTTCAATGCGAGCCGACTCAAGACTAGTCAATTGGCGAGACAGGTGCATAGGAATGCTTGGCAAGTCCACAAGCACGCGATGGCGATGTACGATGTGCTTAACACGAATGGAATACGATCTGAAGATCGTTAATGACACGTTTTGCGTGGTTGAGCCAAGCCGCTATGCATAAGTTAGCGACAACCAGCCTATGGAGCCGAAGAACATACAATGACATTATTCTCCATCCAGAATCCTGGAAGAAGAGACAGCAATGGAATAGCTGATGGAAGTCGGCTCCAAATAAGGTCTAGGGCAGGATCCTTCCACGCTTGACAACAACTCGCAGCGCGGCAAAGAGATGGCTTGTCATAATTCCAGACAGCCTCAAAAACGAGTCGAAGAATCTCGTCAACAAGTAGGGCTGGATGCATTGTTCCGACTTTCTGGCCACAGCTCGGAAAAGGTTCCGCGTATGAAAATGTAAACATACCTTGTATCACGCAGACCAACGTCAACCGACTTCACCAACCATCTGGTAACATGGTGTGGAGTAAAAAATTTCTTGACCGCGGAAAAAATCAAGGCTGACAATACTGACATCCGATTGGCCAATTTATTGTCACATGACGACAACTTCAATGTTCCATCCAAGATGAGCTACATGGTGCGCTAAAGTACATTGTCACGCACTGTGGCAGCTCAATGTTGAAAAGCTACCTGACAGGAGTGTCGATAAATATTATGCTGTAGCAAAGTGGTGTGATGACCAACCTTGTCTAACTTTTCAACTCTGATCAGCAGAGACAACAGTTTGCGTTCGTTCGTATATTGCTCGCTTGCGCAGTGATTCTTCATACTCTTGCTGTCTTTGCCACATCTTTTCTCTTCTGCGTTCATCGTCACGCAACACTCCCTGGAACATATTCTACACATAATGAGCTGTGGCACTCTAGAGAGAATACAACGCGTACATCGCGCTCCTTTGCTTGCTGGTAGTGAACGCCCCATATGATGAACGCTGAGACGGCGCATGAAGCAGCCAAAGTGACTTTTGCCCGAGTCGACATCAAAATGGCCGACCGGCTCAGCCACCCACAATGCCCCGAAAACCACAACAGAGACAAACACAGTCAACGCCACCCTTTGGTCACGCTTTCATCACCGTCCTGCTATGACCACTACTGAACATGGCAGCTCTCGAGGTACGTCCATCTCATTCTCTCGTTGTGCTTCTGACATTCACACTTGCAGGATTTTGAAACTGCTCTCAAAGAGGTGGTCAATTCAAAACGACTCTCTGCCTCTAAAATGAACAGGCTAACAGAGATTGCCCTGAAATCACTCACAGTGCGTTTCTTGTCGTTTCTCCGGCCTCTGATTTTTGACGCACTACATTTCAGGATGATACAATGCTTGTCTCCATCCTTTATCGGACGCACAAATCATTGCCAAACTATGCCAAAGTGTCTAGCTTGTATGCTTTTGATGCGTTGGCGCGTGCTGCTCGGACCCTGATGAACAAACGCGGTATAACGGGTGATATCAAATCGGAAAAGGGTAATGCCGCAACGTTTCTTCTCAAGATTGAAGGCGTTTTGGACGGACTCTTTCAAGACATGGTCGCCCTAAATAACTCCGAGGCAAAGGTAGGTCATTGCGACACGCACCCTGGACATAGTTTTTTTTTTGCACTCGGACACCGGTTATGCGCGAGTGGTCTGCATTTTTACGAGAATGATTCTGGCTGTCCTGGCGAGTTGTTAGCGCGTCCCGTGTTCCATCACATGACTACCGTCCCGCCAAGGGTAGTTAACAAACCACGATGTTCTTACTTAACTCCAACCACAGGAAAAGACGAAGAAAGTTCTTGACATATGGCTCAAATCGAATACTTTTCCTTCGGCGGTGCTGACGCGTCTGAGGGATATCTTGTCGGACATACCAAAAGGTGCTTATCAGAATCAAAATATGTGGCCGCTAAGTATTCCTTCTGTTTGTGTAATCCTACCTATTGTTGCTGGCACTTTCGCCTCCAATGTCGAAATGAGAATAACAACTGAAATGCTATTTGGTTCGTCAGAAACCGCTGTAAATCCGAAACCGCCCACCGATCCGCGCGCTACGGTGACAGAAGCGCCGGCAACAATCCTACCCCAACCCGTTCCTCAGAGCTCCACTGCTGCCCCTCCTGAAGTACAGGCCGCGCTGCTTGCCCTGCTGGGCAAAGCGGCTCAAATCACGAGCCTTGGCCAACCTTCCATGTAGATAGCCTCTGTTTCTTGCATCTCGACATATACTCACCACGGAATGATGTAGCCAAACACCATCAAATAGCACGGACCCGCAACTTCAGCAGACTCAATTGGCGCTCCTCAAACAATTGGCGCTCAACGCCAAACTCGCCACTGGTCCCCTGACACCCCTTCCAGGACAGACTCCACCCCCTCTAACTGAACCGCCGCACGCATCCTTGCGGCAATCTCAAGCACCAGTTTCGCGGTTTGGCTCTCCAGAGGATACACGATACAATCGTAACAGCTACCCGGACCGTCCACGAGATCGGCCTGCTTTTCGTGACGAACGATATACGCGTGGTGGTCCACGCGGTCGTGGTCGGTGGGATGATCATCACCACCGCGATCGCTTTAGACATCGCGACCGGGACTGGGACTCTTCCTTGCGCCAGAGACACAGCCGGTCACGTAGCCCAGGCAGGCATGAAGGATGGCGAAACAAGCGATCACGCAGTCCTCCCTCGCATTCTTTGACCGACGGAGAGTCATATCATCAGACTGAGCCGCCGCCCAACGCGCATGGAAAAGACGAGTTTGGGCGTGACATCAGGGCAGCATCCCACTCGCCCTCAAGATCAGCGTCAGTTACCGAAGACACGCAGCCACCCGAACCGATGGAATCGTCTGTAGATCCTACCCCCGGGGGCCCGCCAGATTATCGTATACCTGTATCCAATCAGTTGCCTTTGGTAGCTGCGAGTACATCTGCACAGAGTACTGAAACTCATACCCCGAGTCCGACATCTCAACAGCAGCCTGGTCTTGACCAATTTGATATCGCCACATTTGATGCTACAAATCCCTCATCGTGGGAAGCACTAGGAGACATGTGGCAAGCCACGTATGGTTGCCCGCCATCACAGGAGGAGCTGATGCACTTTGTGATGGCTGGGAGCATGGCCGCCGCTGGGATGATGAACGGTGGCTTCAATGGTGCACAAGGAGCTCAGTGGCAACAGGGAACTTGGGAAGAACATGGTTCACGTCATAATGGAGGGTGGCAGGGCGGCAGGGGCAGGGGAAGAGGACACTACATGGGTGTGCAGGACGGCCACGGGAACCACCAGAATGAAGGCGAGTATGCAAATGCCATGGAGCGATCGGAGTCCAGCTATGATGTCGTCCTCAACCAAGACACCGAGCCAAGAGACGAAACGAACTAACGGCTAGCAACCAACCGGTGGGGCAGAATCACGCGAGCCTAGAAGAATCGACGTTAGATGCCGGACGGATGGTCAGCAAAGCTGGTGGTCGAATGCAGCGGGTCGGCGACAAGTGGATGTTTGTGCAGGACGTCGAGCCTGGAACAGCATGAGCATATTAGCATAGCACAAAATATCTGTACAGCATCATTTATTTCAGTTCCTCCACAAGTTTGACTTGACTTGCTCATGTTCTCGATTGCATTTCGAAGAGCAGCGCGCTGGTCGCAAACGGTTCGACCACTTCAAACCGCGTCCACCGTCAATGCGGACGAAATCGCGCATTTCTCTCGTCTTTCTTTGCAGTGGTGGGATGAACACGGCGAGCTCGCGTTACTTCATCGCATGAACCCGACTAGAGCACAATACATTCGCGAAAAACTGATCGAGGTCACGCGCGAAGAAAAAGGAGAAGAAGCAGGCGATAGCATGCAACAAAGGAGGGACGCTCTCAAAGGACTGGATATCCTCGACGTCGGCTGCGGCGGTGGACTCCTCTCCGAAGTAAGGCCGGCCGTGTCGTTCTGCTAGACTCTTCTACTGAATAGCTCATGTCACGCAGAGCATGGCAAGAATGGGCGCGTGCACCCTCGGCATCGATGCTGCTCAATCGAACATTGCCATTGCATCTACCCATGCTAATGCCGATCCAGAACTGTCTTTATCTACCTCGGCCGGCCAACTCGTATACCGGAATATTTGTGCAGAGGAGCTTCTGAAAGAGCCAAAACGGTTCGACGTCGTATGCTCGATGGAGGTCCTCGAACATGTCGATAACCCCGCTGGATTTCTGTCAGCATGTGCGGAACTGGTCAAAGTGCGTATCCCCAAGACGGGTGATATTGTCACCGTTCTAATCCGTTTTTTTTTGCAGCCTGGCGGGCATCTCTTCCTTTCGACAATTGCTCGCACGCCGCTGTCTTACTTGCTGACGATTCTCTTAGCGGAACAGGTCCTACGAAAGGTCGCGGTCGGGACCCACACTCACTCCAAGTTCATTAACCCTTCAGAACTTGTGTCCTTCTTTTCGACGTATTCTTCCCCGTCCTCAAACCCGGAGCTCTCCGGAAAGCGTTGGGTAACGCGTACATACGATAATGGCCTTCCGACCCGTACAGAGGCAGAAGTACGAGGCATGATCTACGTACCCTGGAGCGGGAACTGGGAGCTAATGTCCCGTGATGCTACCCGATGGGGCGCGGCAGAGTGCAATTACTTGTTCTGGGTACGGAAGCCCTCCGTCGCATCATAATGCAACCCTCGAGACTTCCATGTTCCAAAATACGTATGAATACATATAATAGGGGTCCTTGGGGTGATCCTTTCTGTGCAGAAAACGAAGAAGTGAGTACTACGTGAATGGAACTCGTCCACAGGACTGTGATGAAGAAAGGGCACACGCGAGGACGGTTGTAGGTGGTTTTTGAGACATTGATTTCTTGCCCCAGACGAGTCATCGTCGACACAAGTGCCAGCCAGCAAGTTTAGCTGCGACGCACTCGTTCTACTTGCTGACAGAAACTCTTCCAGTACATCCCACAGTTGGTCAGAGTGGACTGTCATGATCATCCAAAGTGCGCTGATCGAGCTTGCAAAGGTGCAGCAGTCAACGGACAAGGAAGTGGAGAAACATCTGCTGGTCTTCTTACGGGAACTCTGGGACAAGGTGGCTTCCCGCATCACCGATTGCTTCTAGGTTGCCATGGACTGCACAAACCCACCTCCCCAACATCGCGCATCATGTCGAATGTGTTTGCAAGTGGACCGACGGTCGCCTCAGGGTCATTTATTCTTCTGGACTGCTCGACAGTAGTGTAACATCAGACACCAAGATGTATATAAAGAATACGTTGGTCCAGAGGTATTTTCGAAAATTTCATCGTCTTCCGCAACGCAAGCGCAGCCCGGGAATAATCCAGGCGACTTATCCACCATCAGTCTGTAGAACGAGGACGTTACTTGAGACGCGTGAACTTATTTGCAATTACATTACCATTCCAGCTAGCCCCGATGCGTAGACTTCATCGAGCAGGGAATGAAGGCGGGTGAACTGGCCCCAGAAAGCACCACGATACAACCCTGCTCGAGAAGCTCGACAGCTTTAGCGATTGCAATCTTTCGAAGTGAAACAGCATCTACCGTAAGCGATGATGAAAGGGCTTTGAGAACAGAAAGATACTGTGGCAACAATTGTAGACCAGCCAAATGTTCAACGAGTAGCCGAAGAGCAGTTTCGTACGCGAGAATGCTAGTCTGATAAATTCCTCAGCGGTTGATTCATGCCTTCGTAGTGTAGCCGACAAATCAAACGAAGAAACAGTTTGAGACATGTGCTCAAGTTCACTGTAGAGACTGAGCGGTATTTCTCTGTCCTCCTCTTGATCCAGCTGTGTGAAGCGAATATAAAGATGCCACGCAAAGTGTTCCGGTGACGCTGATCGGGAAGGCTGGCAGACAAAGTGATGATGCATCGCTGGCAAGGATAATACCATGGTCCTTGGGTTTTCCGATGTGCTCATACAGAGTCCCAGATACAGACTGTGATGTTGTTCAAACACGTCGACTGGCCTGGGTGGCTGGCGGGAGAAGTGATAATGCGTCTCGGGTGAGAGCAATACACTCATTGAGATTATCAATTCCCCTGAGATGGTTTACCGGCTTAGGGATAACATGTGGCGTTGTTCAAGAACGTCGAACGAAGATGGTGTCCTGGTGAAGCGAGAGCACATCTCGGGCTAGGATCTTAGCTTCATCAAGGTCATCAATCTCCCCAAGCTGCTCGTACCGAGCGGAGAGATAGGAGGTAACATTGCTCAAGGACGTTGGCCGAAGATGATACCCAGGTGCACAGGAGAGCATCTCAGGCAAGAAGGACAGCCCCGCTGAGGTCATCGACCCCCCTGAGTTGCTTGCACCAAGTGATGAGGTGAAAGGCGGCGTTGCTTAAGCACGTCTGGCGAAGATGATAGCCTGACATACAAAGTGACAATGCATCTCGCGTGAAAACGATAGCTTCGTTAAGGTCCTGGATTTTCGCGACCTGTTTGTACTAAGTGGAGAGGTAGGATACAGCGTTGCTTAAAAACGTTAACCAAAGAGGGTGACCTGGTGTACAAAGCGACATTGCACCTCGCACGCGAACGATGGCTTCATCAAGGTCTTTAATTTTTCCGAGTTGTCTATACCGAGTCCCTGGTTCCCTGGCGGACAGTGTGCCAATGCGTCTCCGGGTAGAATAGCGGCTTCGTTGAGGTCACCGATTGCTCCAAGGTGTCTGAACTGGGTGAAGAGGTAAATGTAACATTATTCAGTGGCGTCGAGCGACCTTGTTGGTTGAAAAAGCGAGTGTCTCGAGCGAGAACGATGGCTTTGTTGAGGACATCCTAGCTGCTCATACCGAGCGGCGAAATAAGATGCGGCAATGTTCGAAGATGCCGGGCGATGTGGGTATCCTAGTGGGTGAAATGACGAAGCACCTGCGGCAAGACAAACAGCAGGTCATTAATCTCTCCAACCCGTACCCACAATCGCGTTCGCTTCGCCGGTTCGACAGTGGGCCGGCGACCGACTGGATATCAACCGTAGTCTCACGTCCTTGCCGAAGCTTGGTGACAATAGAATTCGCCTCCGAAAGTACTGTAACTGTTCCAGTTCCACTGGCTGGCAAAACAACGAACATCATATTGTTGTGTTCAACATTAGAGAGAAAGAAAAAAAGAAAACAGTACCTTCTGAATCCATCGGCTGTAAACTGAGAAAGGCGCGAGCTTCAAAGCATGACCAAAGCAGAACTCGCAATTCGAAAAGTTGGAGGGAAACATGTTTTTGTCGAGGACATGGACATGCCAGCTGCGCAATAAGACGTCCGTCACTGCAGACGAAATTGGCGCACAATTGGCGCACAGCAGTGTCTCCCCCCGCTATCGCCGAACACAACGAGCCGGTGCTGTTTATTCCATCGCAATGAACATGCGGCGAAGGCAGGTCGGGTCGCTCTTCGGGTACTGGACGTCCTCGACGTCGGCAAAGTAAGGCCAGGTCATTTTGCTAGATTTCATGTCACGCAGAGCAATGACGCGTGCATGCAATCGGATATTTCTATTGCGTCTGCTCGTACTGATGTCGATCCGGAACTCGTCTTCGCCTAGCTCGACCGGCTAACTCGTATACCGGAACATCTGTGCAGAGAAACTTCTGAAAGTGCCAAAATGGCCCGGCGTCGTATGCTCGATGGAGGTCGTCAAACATGTCGATAACCTCCGTCAGCATATGCGGAACTGGTCAGAGTCAGAGCGCGTAACTGCCCTTCGTCATGTTACAAGAGCCCACATTTTCCGGGTGGCTTTCCTTCCAAAATACATATGAATACATATACACAGAGGTATTTGAGGCGTAATCCTTTCGGTACAGGATAAAAAGAAATGAAGGAGTGAGTGCTACGTAAGTCGAAATTGAAACGACTAGTCCACAGGACTGCGATGGAGGAATAAAGGAAAGGTAGTACGTGAGGATGGTTGGCAGTGGTCAGGACATCAGTCTCTCGCCCCAGACGAGCCGTTGACGGTATGCTCGGTAGACACCGCTAAGGGCAACCAAGGAAACCCACAGCAAGGTCACCATGAAGATTGCAAACGCAAATCGCATCAGTGTCTTCCACCGCCAAGATACTGGTGCTGAAGAAGTGAATATGATGAGTCTCCAACGTTCACGAAAATCCGTGTTCAACCACATCAGATTGCTGACAAGCTCTTGGGCCTGTGGTTGTGTTTCGGCTCATTTAAAGACTGTGAGACGCATCGTGCGACGGGCTCACCTTTGTTCGACCAGAATCATATGCATGGCGAATGTTGGCAACACGTGAGCGGATGCGAGGCAGAGTTGTAGAGAGATCCTGAAGAATAACCAACGAGTCTTCCAGCTCGTTACGCAGTTTGGGGATATCCGAGTTCAGGGCTTGGTCTGCTCGTTGTATATTCCTCTGTCCCGTTTTGAGCTGGAGCTAGTCAATAGAAAGCAAAGGCAGCTACACACGTTAAGCTCTCCTAGTGCGCCTTTAATTGAAGACTCAATCGCTCTGAAATTGCCCAAGTGTTCCCGAAGCTTGCTCTACAAGCCGAAAAGCGAGTTGAGCAAGGTAGCAGTAGTATTGTAGACATAAAGGCTCACGTCGAGGTCCTTGATCTGGGTGTCAAACTGAACTGCACGCGAGAGGGTACGTTTTGCACGGCGATCTATGCTACGGGAATCATCGTCGTCCGTGGTCGGGTATCTGCCACCAATGGGAGAGAAGACCCCTGATATGTACTTGACAATGGCAAGAACAGAAAAGGGCAACACTCACGAAGCTCGCGTGGACTTGAGCTTTTCGTTCTTTTCGTTCTGCTGGGCCATCTGAGGTTCCAACATGAGTCCAAGAAACGTTTGAGACGACCAATACGCCGTCAATTTCGCTAAAGCCAGCCAAGTCTTTTTTCTTTTGCCATATTTGGACCGTCCTTGTTCCGTGGGGCCATGTTCCGTGGGGCCATCATGTCGAGACAGCGCCTCTCCGACGCTGCGCATCATTTCTGTAATGATTTTGCCAGAAAACAGTCGATAGACACCCTTCTTTCCCACTTTTCTACTACACATTCGTGCGAGGTATTCGAGCATGGTCTCTCCAAATTGGCCCCTTTCTTGGGTACGCCGTTCAGAGATCGCGACGGCACACGGAACTATTTCTCTACTGTGGCCGCGTTGATCACATACGAGAATATGCGCTTTTCAGAGTTTGTCGTCGACACAGATGTCAGAAAGGTGTCCGTCAAGGGAACCGCAACGTTCACGTGGATCGCCACCCGTGAATGTTGGGACGAGGTGTTCGCGTACGTGCTGGATTTTGACCATGAGTACAAGATCACTCGTTATCAAATATGGGGTGATACCGGCGCTCTCTACCTCGCCGCCCAAGGTCGTCTGGGAGAGGCAAGTATCAGCAATGCCTTTTCTTTTCCCTTTTTTCCTCACCCCAATCTCGCAGGCGTCCATTTGACATCGGATCGGAATAGTCAACATGTAAGATTCAGGGACGTATCTGATACAAAGAATAAATGCGTATGGGTAAAATATGGCTGAGTGACTAGATATTACCGGAACAGCTGTCCTAAATGTTCGCAGAATGGGTCATCATGCTACATATTAGCAAAACATATAATGTGAAGTATGACTGCAAGGGCAAAAAGTGAGAGCTAGAATGTAGGATAGAGCATGTCGATGTTGATCGCCATACTATGTCTGTTCAGTCGTGAACAACAGCGAACACTGTTCGTAAGCATGGTGGTAACATTATTGAAGCACGCAAGCGCCATGCTTCTCGCTACTTCGTTTCTTCTGACGTTCTGGGTCCCCAGCCGAGGTGTCAGGTAAATCAGGCTGGGCCTTTTCTAACGCGGAATCCCTGTTCGAAGTAATTTTGGTCGAGGTTGCTCCCTCAGAGGCACGCCGACTGGTTTGCGGAACCGAGTCTGTATCAGCATCCACAATCGAGAAAAAGGACTGCCTTGGTTCGTGTCGACTGGACTGACTATCCATTGTGTTCAGACTCTTCGGATTTGTGCTATTGCTGGACTCGGACTCCGGTCTCTCTTTTGGGTTTATACTGTGCCTGAGTTTGGATGACTTCCGCCATGGACCTTTGTCATCCGCATTAGCTGCAGGAGTAGGGAACGGGAGGGCAGACGGATGGGAGATAGATAGAGATGAACGAGAACGCCCGAAGCCAGACATAATCTTAAAACCAGCGGGTGGCTTCGGGGGTGAGCTAGGAGTGGATGAGGTAGTATCAGCTCCTCGGGGTGGAGGCGTAGTGAATGAAACTTCGAACGCCGCCATTGCCGACGTATTTGCACTATCTTGGGGATGTTGGAAGACATTCGTGTTACCCTTCTCTGCAAGCTGCGCATACAGCAGGAGCTGCGATCGAAGGTCACAAGTTGGCGCTGCGTCTGGCGCGCACTTTGAGTGGGATATGAGGTTGCACCGATCGCAAATAACTGCGTTCTTTTTCACCCCTTCAAGACAAACACTGCAGATCATCGCTGTGTTACTTTCGTTGAATAAGGTGAAAACTACACGTGGAGCGAGTTGCTTACGCTTCCCAAACATCGTTTTAACGAAGGTATGATTTCGAGGTGGGAACGTTGTATCGTCGGGGAGAGCTGATACCGTGCCAGAGAGAGGGCTACGTTGTGAATCACTCGGTCCCTCTTCTGCAAGGGGCACGGATAGTGGCGCCTCTGCAATAGGCGAGTCGATCTGAGCGAGCACCTTGGCAACATCTGTTTTCTGAAGATCGGCGCTGACGCGACGCAGGAAAGGGATGCTGTCTTGTGGACGGAGTTCCTGGCAGATAGGTCAGTTACGTCACTTGCTTACCGAGGAGCCCTTACTTTGAGCGCATCCCAGTTCATCTTTAACCATGGGTGCTCGCAGAGACTCTCCGCATCTGGGCGCTGCGAAGGATCCTTGTAGAAACATTGTTGTAAGAAGTCCTGGAGTGCTTCGGAACAGTCTTCCGGCAGGGGCGGCATCTCATCTTCGACAATACGAAACATAACTATCGGTTCGACCAGTCACTTCCCGAAAACAGAAACATGAACTAGTCAGTACCCACCCGTCATGGTATTCGAGATCTCCCCATACGGGGGTCTGCCAGTGAGAAGCTCAATGACAGTGCATCCTAGGGACCAAATATCTGATTTCGGCGAAGCGCCTTTGAGTTCAATCACCTCAGGGGCCATCCAATTTGGTGTCCCAGCCACGTTGTTGAGTTCGCGTTCCATCGCCCGGAGATTGAGAGAGACCCCAAAGTCAGAGAGCTTGATATTTCCGGTCTTGGTGCTGAGAATATTGGCGGCTTTGAGGTCGCAGTGCACGACCTGGCATTTGTGGAGATAGTGCAGACCCTCCAGGATCTTGACAACATAGCCAGCGACAAGGTGTTCATTGAGCCTCCCAAACGCCTTTAGTGTCTGTCCAAGCGACCCGCTTTCCGCGTATCTTCGCTGGGAATCGGTGGTCAGTGGTTGGTAAAAAAAAAGATTCCTCACTCAAGTACGATATTCAAGAATTCTTCGTCTCTCACCATGCCTTCATACTTGACAATGCTTGGGTGCGACAAACTTTTCATCAAGTCAACTTCCTTAATGAGCTGCATGACTTCTTCTTCTTTCAGGCCCTCCAGTCGAATACGCTTGACAGCTACCATCTGACCAGTAGTCAGGTTCAAAGCCCGGTAGACGACTCCAAATTGACCCCGGCCAATACAATTGCCGAGTTGCTTAATGTGAAGACGCGTAAGCACACAGATAACGTCTCCGAACACAGACTCACAAATCGGACAGCAGCTTTACCCTCTTCTTCAACTACGATCGTTGGGCGTGCCACGTTACTGTCCATCGATTCCCGCCTCAGTAGATCACTGAAACACTTATCATTTACGTATCTCAAGATCGGCGATAATCCCATACCTGGAATGGCGTGATCTACCAAGTTCATCGTAAGAATTTGGTCTACTCCGTTGTCTTGCCCTTTGGTCATCGAACTCACTGTAGAGCCGACCACGTATGCGGGAGCCGTCCAGGTGATTAAGCGGGGAGTCAGGAGAGGGCGATGCCTGGCTACTCTGGTCTCCTGATACTGCCCTAGGAAATGGTACTGCGTAAGAGCTGCCTTCTGGCTCATCCAAACCACCACGCGGTATATAAATTCCATTGCGACGAGCGCCGCTTCTGGTGCTTGTGCGGCGCAATATGACTTTAGAACCAGGAGAACTGGGAAGCGGGCTATCAGGACTGGTGTCACGACGCAAGATAGATTCCTTAGGCATTAATATAGGATCTACACTGTGCCTAGGGCGGTGAGTAGGCCGGCGTGGGGAAGGTGAAACTAACTCGCTGCCATCATTGTGGCGGGAAACCCCGATGAGATGCGGTTTGCGAGACGGAGACGCAGAGGGAGGAGTGAAGCCAAGTGAGGGTTCTTCTCGGTTGACCTTCTGGATGGAGACGGACAAGGAAGGGCTCGCAGAGAATGCATCCATGAAATCGTCAGGCCATTTCCCCTTTCCAAGCCGAACACGAACCTGGTCAGGCTCACGGTCCTGTGAGCCATTACATACGGGGGACCTCGCTCGAGCAGTGTCACGAGAGCTCGATCCACAAGCGCTGTTCTCTTCTTCTTCGAGCAGACTGACAAGGTCAGGAGTGGCCGGTTCGCTGGGCCTCCGATCTCTTGCTCGAGGACCCTCCCCGCTGATGTTGCGTCTCAAAGCCATTTCTTCTGCTAGAAAAGCGGCTACAGAACTGGCTTCCGTTCTGGAAAGGGATGGGACCTCTGAACCGAGCGATGTGGCTTCAGTGGTGACCGTCCTGATGGTGCCGAATTTGTTTTGGACACTGCTATTGCGGCGAAGATCAAATATACTAGAATACGCAGTGTTCTCCGTGATGTTGCTCGACGTCCTTGACTTTCTGAGCGGGAAATATTGACCAGAATCTGCCACAGAAGGAGTTGAAGATGATTCTTGTGTGGGGAAATTGTGTGAGTTGGAATCGGACAAGAGGCAATTGCTACCATTGCTGGTGTACTTCGGCTCTGAGTGACTTCGCGGGGGAGAGGGTGATTCAGAAGCCGGAGGAGTCATTTGGATGGAGAGAACGTCGCCGTTTTCCGGCCCGTTATTCCTAATCGGTATTTCGACATTACGTGCTGTACCACAGGAAGTTCCCGATTCGGGACTGCTTGACCGCAGCGGGAAAAGAACTGGTTCTGGTGACGCCAAGCGTTTCCGGGAAGAGGGGGAAACAGATTGGTGCTGTGTTAGGTTAGGCGTCGACGATGCAGCACGAGAGGGGGATGGAGGAGAGTATGGGCTATTATTAGACACCACGTCCTTCGCAGATTTGATGCCTTTGTCCGTCGCCACATTGCTCCGGCTCGCTGATGGCATGTCAAATAGTTTCAAGTTCAAGAAGGAAACGATCGTTCTCGCCACACGACACAGGGATTCCGGGGTTGGTTCAATGAGATCATCACGATAGAAAAGATCATCAGAAGGTAATCCGTGAAGAGAGCACGCTGCGAGAAATTTGCTGATATTGTTCGTGCGCTTGAAGCCATCTTCTCGTGGATCGATTCTCAAGATCGCTGAGGGGATATGCTTGTTCATTAACCTGGGTGACAGGCGGAGTCACCATATGCTCAGCTTCAGCAAAGGAAAAGCTCACTCGCATAAAACCACACCATCCTTGAGTGCTTCGTAGAAAAGTCTCCTTTCTCTCTCCTCTCCGGCGTTACTAATAATTAGGGAACTGATGCCTGTTTTGCCAACCTGGCTCAATCCTGCACCTGGAAAAGCTCCACTCTTTCCCCAGATGCGCTCCAGTCGCACCAACGGTTGTAATCGGACTTCTACCTCGGCCCACTCTCGAGCATGCTCACAGCGAGACAAGTGGGGTGGTGGCTTACGTAATTCCTTACATAATAGCGAAATTGCGTTACGAATCAGTTCGCGTCGCTCTGGAGATGATGAGGCAGAGCTAAGCGAGGCAGCAGACATATTGAAATTGCGACTGTGAGTATATCCTGGATATCTTTGAGCTGGGGAGGCAGCACGGGACCATACAGTAGATGACGGGGAGGTGGGACGGGGGGACGGTGATGCTGTCGAGCGCTGTTGGGTGTCCATTGAGCTCCGTCCCAATACTTCTGTTGATGATCTATTGGAACTGTCCCCCGATGACCCTCGGGAACTGTCAACAGACGGCCTGACTGCAGGCTCAACCGATGGCTGTTGAGCGTTGATCGAGAACTGTTTGCCTATTATGAGAGGAGTTAGAGGACGTGAAGAAAATTGTGTAGCTGAAGTGGAAACAAGACCTTGATGAGAGGTTGGAGTAATTCGCCTCGTCGGTGTTCGAGCATGGCCAGGGCTCGCTGCACGGCTTGGTGTAGGAGATGCTATGCGTGTGGCCCCTGGCAATTTGGCCACGGTACCGAAGCGCCGTCTTCCACCTGGCTGTGGACTGGGGGAATCAGGTGGACTTGGCAGATGACTACTTTTTCGAGGGGCGCGAACGGAAGACTGGGCACCGGGCAAAGATGGTGTGAATATCGGAGATGGTCTAGATTTGCCGGCCCGAGAGGATGCTGTTCCAGTGCATTCTGGGGTTCCTATACCATTTTTCTGTTCTCGACGGGGAGCTAGGGGCTGTGGTGCACCGATTTCCTTGACTGTAGGTTGCATGGTCTCCCGACGGTTGCGGTCGCGAACAGTGGAGGCAATTGTCAGACTTGATGTTGAGCTAACCATCACGGTTGGCTCGGACGGGGAGGGTATGGAATGCGAAGAAAGATGAACCGCGGGCGAGGACACTGAAGCCTGTCGCAGGGAGGGTGTGATGAGGCTCGTCCAGCCCGCCACGCGAGACTGAACATGTCTCTCCGCATTGTTTACATGCTCTATACCGACCCTACTTTCGTCAGCAGTGGATACGGTCGGAGTTGGGGGACGCGTGATAGAGTTACGAGGAGCCCGTCGGAGTCCTACTTTGAGCTCGAGTCGTTCCAGCATGCCCGACCTACCCTTTGTGTTGTCAAGGTCTCCTTTGACGCTATCGTCATTATCTTTTCCCCTTTGTTGGGCGGAGATGGAGTCGGTGTCATTATCAGGGGATGTAGGTCTGGCTCTTGACCGGGTTGCAGTCCTGAGGCCGTGTTCCAAGGAAGACCGAATGCGATTCCTGAATGTTGTCTGCGAGGACTCGGGCAAGCCAAGGTGTGTCGGCAGATGAGGAGGGGCAGATGACCCCGCACCGGGTGGAGAAAGCGTGAACGGGAAAGGGTGCAATTTGGAATTGCTACGGTGCTGTGAGGCCATCGGGGTGAGGTTAAGAAAATACGATTTAGAGGAGCTAGATAGAGCGAGAACGGCCACGCATGGGCCGCATGTAGCGCCACGATCAATGCAAGACGAAAGAATGTGGTAAGTTATGGGTTGCGTCGGACGTGAAAGTGGATGAGCTGGTGGGAACGCGGATGATAAGAATAGCGCCAATCTAAGAAAATATAAAGGAGAACACAAGGGAGGTCAGTAGGCTGTCGAAAGGGACGCATGTCGGATACAATATGAGGAAGAGCTCCAACAACCCCGATGCGACAGCAGACAAATGGAACGGAAACGAAAAGGGACGGAAATTCTCAAGGGAAATGAATGAAGCTGACCAGATGATGCCTTGATGGTCGATCTTGCACTGGTTTCCAGGAGTGATGGACGTAACGGACCAGTACGGAGGGGTGGAGAAGCAGAAGGATATCCGGGCGGTAGAAGAGATAAAGAATGAAAATGGGCGCAACGGAAGGATATCACTCTCGAAAGCAACGTGGGCAGAGAAAAGACGCCGGAGCAAAGGACATGGCTGCTATCGTGGGAGGTGGGGGAGACCCTATATGACGTTTCGGAGTCAATGACGGAAATGCAATGTGTCAGACAGGACGCGTCTCGGTCACCAGATGGCCGTGACGCAACGCTGGCACCTTTGGCAACGCAGTTCAGCAACGATATCGAGAAATACGTGTCCTTGCCTACTTTTGATCCCAACAGTCCCGTGCTATTTGCACAAGTGGGGCTTGCAGTGGCGCACCCGGTAACAGGGCCTTGCGGACCAGGTTTGGTAGCGGGCGTTTGATTGGCTTCTCCAATTCAAACAAATGGTAGGCGAGCTAGACACGTGACAGATGTGCAAGGGGGACACCGCCTCGATTTGCGGGTCATTTGCGGGTCAATGCGTGCGTATATGCGCTGCGAAACTGAAACGACGGCGTCGGTAATCTCGGGGGGCGTTGTTGGAGGGTCCGTAAACGGCGCGATCAAGCTGAGGCAGGTGTCTAATCGTCGTACTGCGTGCTGCTTAGCGCGTGCCACAACGAAAAAGTGCGGAGTTTGAATGAACCTGTCCTCTTGACTCATCGTCATGCCTGCACGCTCACGACCAAAGTCAGCGTCCGCCCACGCGAAAGAAAAGCCGTCGAGAACGGACGACACAGTGAGTGACGACTTTGAAAAGGAGAACAAATCCCGCACAGTACGCACAAGATCAAAGCCACCTGCAAAGCCGACAAGCGAGCCAAGTCCAGCCCAAAGCGACGCTTACTGTATCTGCAACCAACCCGACGATGGCTCGCCCATGGTGTGCTGTTCAGTGTGCAATGAGTGGTCCGTAACCTTTCTCACTACCCCGTAGTCTCACCAGTACAACCCCGTTTCAACCCTAGGTATCATTTCCGATGTGTGAATCTCAGTGTAGAGCAGGCTGAAGATCTTGGTACGTCGTGCTTCGTCCATCTCTCTCTCTCTTCCGCTCATCTTTTCCTTTCAGAGGTGTATGTCTGTCCTTCCTGTACCGAAAACACCGGTCGACGCATGATCAGTGAGTGTCACCGGTCTTTGATTGCTCCTTTTACGACAATGCGCGGCACGCCTGCCCCTGCACCATGTATATCGAGCATATAAGTTCTGTACCCCTACAACTTGTTCGCTATCCGTCGTCTGAGGCACCTATTCTTGCGCTTTCACCGCCAGACCATCCTCGCATGATGGTTGCTGTCATAACGATCGTGTCCATGCGTTCGTAGCCCCATCGCGGCGCTTTGCATCCTCACAAGCTGAGAGGCTCTACGTTATTGGCGAGCAGCTATGCCTGTTGAGTCCGATGATCTGGTGTAGTCTGAGCGCTCTGTACTTCCGTAGTCGCCCCCAGGCTAGAGTGAGCCCTCATGCCGGGCGAATACGTCCAATATGGTGTGGCCGCCTTTATTTCCCGTCCACTTTCGTCGTTGCTTTTCGTGGCGAGGTGTGCTGACCAGACTGATCTGTCCGCAGTGCAGTGGGATGGCCCCGAAGCCTGTTCCGAGCTTATCAATACAGTGGATGATGTCTCCAATGGGCTTTTGCAACCTCCAACGCCACCACCCGCCCTATCACCTTCGGAATCAGAAGAAGACCCTGATAGCGAAGATGAATACGTGGCAGAATCCGAATCCATAAAAATGAAGCGACCGTTTAGGGTTTGTGCTCTTGTTGTGCTGTCTCATCCTTGGCTGACACACGGCACCTATAGCGCAGGACGCGCCATGCTGCCTATGCAACGGATTCAGATCATGATTCCGACACTCAAACTCGTGGCCTGAGCTCTCGCAAGTTTAGTACGCCGTTCTTTGAAGAAGGGAAAGCGTCACCCTCTATCAGTACCCATCTTAAACGCAAATCGACCATTTCACATCAGGCGCGGGAATCCAAGCGCAGAAAATCTTCAGATGCCCCTGTCTCAGTAGACGACGATCCGGCCAGGAAATATTGTCTTGGAAAACTGCGGGACATGTTTCATCCTGTCTTCTTACGGTATCCTCTTGCGGTCATCGAAGGGCCAAGCAACAAGGTTGAACTGAACTCAGAGAATCTCACAGACGAAGACAAGCAGCGACTGCACAACGGGGCAGACGTCTTTTCTCTGGAGCTCGAGCAGTGTCTATTCGAACTCTATGGAGAACCCGATAAGCATGGCAAACAAGGTGTCGGTCCCAAGTACAAGTACGTTCTTTTGTCTGCTGCTCCATTGTATTGGTTAACTGTCTCTTGATCAGGGAACGTTTTCGCATGCTCACTTTTAACTTGAGTCAAGCGGACCGTGTTGCTATTCACAAGCGAATATGCTATGGCACTATTTCTGCAAAGGAGCTTTCTCAGATGAGCTCCACAGATTTGGCCAATGAAGAAACCAAGCAATCAATCAAGCTCGCCGAAAAAGAGGCGTTGGAACATTCCATTCTTCAAAAGACTTTAATTCCTCGCGCGAAGATCACACACAAGGGTTTGCAAGACATCGAAGATGTCAATGGCGAATCGACGACTTTGATGCGTGAACGGGAAAAGGAGCGAGAAAAGGAGGAAGAGGAACGTCGGGAGAGAGAACGGCAAGCACGACTCAAAGCCGCCGAGCAACATCAAAGGGAGCGAGCCAGTTCGATTTCACAGGGGTCGATCCCTCCCGAATCTCCCATCGCACCGCAGAGTGCTACTTGGACAGGTCCGCTACATATGCATCATGATTATTCACCTCCTATAAGTGACAATATCCGACCTCCAATACATCCCCTGTTTGCGCCGCCTACATCCGACAGCCATACATCTCCCGAGCCGGAACTAGACATTGCAGAACTCATCCACCTGGATGACGAGCCCGCTCCTCAAGACACGTTTGGCGATCATCTGCCTACACCCACTTTGGAAGTATCTCCCATGCACTCGGAATCCGATCCGCCAGCTCCAACATCACCTGAGCCTGTACCCCTCCCACCATTGACTGTTCCTTCTATTGAACTGTCTCCTACGATTGCTACGTCGCCGACTCAGCCAGTCAAACCGGAGACACCCGCACGTGCATCTTTTGATCTTAATGCACTGTGGACATCCCCGAAAACAGAGGCTCTTTCACGAGACACAGCAAAAGAACCTGAGCCCGAGCGGGAGGAGCGGGAGCAAAAGAGCCATCCAATGGAGGTGGACACCATTCCCCGCGAGGCAACTGATCAAGATTTCGACATATTCTTAGAAAAGGATCAAGACACGGAAATTGCCCAAGACGGGCGACCTCAAGACCCGGAAGCAGCATTTCAGGCTGTCGCACCTGTATGGGTGGGAAAGGTAAGCCATAGAATCGTTTCAGCAGTGCTACTGTCCCTCATTTCCGTTGTAGATTGCAATGCCTGTGGATTCTTCCATTCCGCAGTTGGCGCCCGTTGTTGCCCGTCAGGTTGGCGGTCGGACATTGAGTGCTGATTCCTCCCTTTGGAGGACACTTTTCCCATCTGATACGCTCCGGATCGACGGTCGGGTGCCGACTGA
This sequence comes from Xerocomus potaroensis, assembly GCA_038088895.1. Classification (NCBI taxonomy): domain Eukaryota; kingdom Fungi; phylum Basidiomycota; class Agaricomycetes; order Boletales; family Boletaceae; genus Xerocomus; species Xerocomus potaroensis. The sequence goes on along the minus strand of JBBPJT010000030.1, from coordinate 8,912 downwards.
GAACTCCAGCCAGTTCCTGTTACAAACTAGACTGAATCCACAAAAGGAACTCGTTGCGTGTGCATTTTCTTCCGAAGGGGGCGACGACGTGCTCCAGGCCTTCAGTGACTTTCTACTGCACAAAAAGTAAGTCTACAAAATTGCATGCAAAGATCCCTTCATTTAATATGCATTATCGACAGTCGCCATGGCCTTGTGTTTCCCTGGGGCCACCAACCCAAAGATTATCACCCTGGAAAGGAACTTTACATGGTACCACTTTTGGCGAGCATGCCGTTACCGGATTTTATCGAGCTTTTGGACGAACTCCGCCTTCCCAAAGTTAGGCAGAATAACTATGTGATCGGTATCTGGATTCTCGTTAGGGGGAAGCTAGCTCCACCACCCGCCCCGCCTGCCACCCCGTTGGCACCCGGTGTGGCTCAACCTCCACCACAGCCCTCAACCCCGACTTCTACCCCATCGCTCCCCGCAGCCCTCCAAGCTTATCCCCAACTGGCAAACTCTGCGCTTGCAGCTGAAGTCGCCGCACTCACACCCGAGCAAATCCAGGCAATCATTCGCGCCTTATCGTCTGGGAACGCTGGCATCCCCGGTATCTCTGGGGGACTTGCCAATGCAGTGGCCAACGTCGCACAAGCACCGCATCCCCCCCCTCTCCCACTCTCACTTTCACATCCATCTGTCCCGACGACGATGCCCACACCCTTGGTGCCCCAGGGACAACCGCGTTGGGCAGGCAGTGTGCCAGGTTTTCCTGTTTCCGGTTTGCTGGCTGGACCCAACCCTGGCTCCGCCTCCGTTGCCCCAGGACTGGCCGGCGCCTTCCCGCCTGGCCCACCTCCGCCTCCATCCCCACGTGCTCCTGCCGGTCCGTCGACGTTTTTGAGCCCACACACGCGGACCCCACCTCAACCCGGTATGTCTCCGCACGGGCCTGGCGGGATACATCCACCACCAGTTGGTCCACGGTCCGGTGGACTCGGCCCGGGTCAATATGATCGTGATGACCCAGACGCACGGTACCACGATGAGCGGGGGGAGCGTGCCGGCGGGTGGTCACAGCAGTCTAACGGACGTGGACGGGGGCGTAGGAGCCGTGGGCGCAGCAGCAGCGGTGACTTTATGGGGCGACCTGTGGATGCGGGGTGGACACGACATCGTGGCGGTCCGGGTGGCCCTGCGCAAGACGAACGGGCGCGCTGGGACGGGCCGTCGCCGCCTCGACGGTGGGGTTAAACTTGACCTTTCTTTCGGATCCTGATCCCATAATTACTGGTCGGTGTCGGTCGTAAATTATCACTCATCTCATTCCCTTTTTTTTTTTTTTACTTCGGATATCTGTTTCTGCACAGTTCTTTTCTTTCTTCTGCTCTCAGGGTTCACACTGTCCGGAAGTGAAAAGCCATTTGATATGTGGCATGTAACATACGCTCCACCAGAAACAAAATAAAAGCAGATTATTAATGTGTTTAGATTCCTCTGCGCCCCATCGTCAACGTTGCAACTGAGCGTGAAGTTGAAGAAGAAGTTCTTCGATGCGCTCCTGCTGTCTTTCGATGTTTTCAATCCGTTTCATCCATTCAGTCATCCTTCCATTCTTCTCCACATTCTCTTCCACCTGCTCCACCGTAGCAATATCCCCTTGCCTTTCCTGGAAATCCAGCGACGCAGAGAACGTACCACCCAATGTCTCCGCACGCGTGTCCAGCGGCGGGAATGTTGGTCTCCCTGATCCCATCGATTTCGCCATTGTATCGCTCGGTTGCCTATACATGGACCCTAAGAAGCGGCGTGTCGCGGGGCCATAACTGAGTTGCTGTTGTGACAAAAGCGCTGGTCCACCGACGCCACTTGCGTTGTCCGGGATAGCTTCTTCGAGCGGGGGAACATCTTCGACAACAAGTGGTTGAAAAATTTGGGCGAGCGGGCTTTGAGCAACATCAGACTTATGAACTGATGCGGGAACTCGTCTGCGGAGAGAGGGTGCGGAGGGCGGACGCAGGAGCTGGTGAGAATGTCGGTGAGGCTCATGTTCCTTTGGGGAAGACGGGCGTGCTGGACGAGAGGAACGCGCGGACAGACGGCTCGACTTGTGGGTCACCCGGCGTTCGTGGCCATTGTCATGGATGCGATTGATGGGGATGACTGAATCATCTTCGACGTCCGACGCTCGCGCTATTTCGTCTTCAATATTAAATATCTAACAATGTCTGAGAATTGGAGCGGGTTGAAGAGCAGGAGAAATACAATGTCTATATCGGCACCAGAGCCCTCGAACAAGGCTGCAGGTGGGAGATTACTATTTGAGAGAGTGGAAGTAACAATCAATTCGCTTACGCAACCGTTTAAGAGTGCGAGGTAGGGTGTCAATGATCTTCTCGAGTACGGATGAGATCGTTTCATAGAATCCGAGCGAGGAACTCTTCTTCGCTTGACCTGTACTAAACTCGGCGAGGACGTCCAAACATCCATCTTGTTGACTCACGTTCGTACCACGCAATCAAGAGGAGGATAGGGAAGTTTGTAACTCTGCATACAAGTTAAGCGCGACGCCGTTCACAAATGCCCAAGACAAACAACCTTATCATAAACACGTTCACCTTGCGACAAGTCAGAGAGCAAATTGTACGACGACAATGAACACCTACTTTGTGGAACCACCTCGGACTCAAAACATAACTAGCGGGAAGAAGAATACAAACGGCGACCAGGTTGATCGGTGGCTGATAAGAAAACAGTGAATCGGCTTTGACACTAATAACGCCGTGTATGAGCAACCCGAGCCAGAACGTGAAGCGGTCGTACCCTTCTACAGTAGAAACCGCTTTCCTGAACATGGCCTTTAAACGACAAGATAAGCAATGGCAGCTGGAAGATGGAAGATGTTCACAAACCTCGGCGACAGCGTCCTCATTGATTCTAGAAAACGTATTCGACAAGATCTACCCACGAATTACGTCGTAAAATCGTCAAGTGTACTGATGGGCATACGTACAGAAACAAGCACTGCGTTGCTGTTTGAGGTATCGCGAAAGCTTGCAATAGGATGGCCACTTACCAGTTAGTAATAGAGTATTGCTCAGACATGCATACGTGATCATGAGGAGTGGGCCAAACACGGGGTCAAATTGGTCTGGAGGAATAAACAACTAGAAATATGTGTGTATGAAAGACGAACCTGCTCTATCGAACCCGATGGCATCAAGTCCAAACCATAGATCAAGCATCCACCAAGCAATGGTGCTGAATAGCAAGATATCAAGTACAGTTGATGGGGGGAGAAAACAAGAGGATACCTGGATGAATATCTAAAAAGATATTTCAGTCTCTATAAAACAGAACAAGATCCGCGCAACGTACCCTGCGCCCTTTCGGCTCAGGCTGACTTCTGGTGAAGCGGGCACATAATAAAAGATTGAAGCACTCACGTCCACAAGGCATAGAGGAAGCCACAAAAGCAAAATGCTGCAATGAGCATGAGAGCAACAAACTGCATCATCATAGCGCGAAGGGAGAGAACCATAAGATTATTCTTCAATGTGACAAAGGCAAGTCTGCAAGGGGTAAGAGGAACTAACAAGTTGATGAACAAGGGAGCTCGCCTTGGGAACAATAAGCAAGCAATAACCGCAAGAAAGTCGACGGAAATGTCTTTGGCCCACTTTTCTGTGAGAAATTTCAGTAAGGTAAAAGAGGACTAAGTGAGGGGAGTACGGTAATAGACATTGCCGTATACCCTGAATGTTGCGTAGATAAAGTATGCAGTTACTGTAGCAAGAAAGAGATGAGATGAATCGCTGGGATGGCGAAAGAAGCACCAGACCAAAGGCTAGATCAAACCCATTCTAGGGTGTGGTGCTTAAATCAGACGTCTTTTCTGATCTCTGTTCAAGTGCCATAGGGCTCACCCATGTGCCCTTAAAATACACTGAAGAGAGTGAACAGGAGAGGAAGGGAAGAAGGGGACGGGATTACCCTTAATGCCGTGCTCCTGCATGGCAGCGAGTTTCTCAAGAGTAAATCCAAGAGCATATACCATGAAGATCCCTTCCGCAGTGTTTATCCTGTTACGTTCATTCATCTCGATGGCTATGACAAACAAGATGAAGAGGATCAAGAAACTAAAAGGGTCAGCAAATGAGCTATGGAAGAGGAGGAAAGAAGGTATACTTTATATATTCCAAGACGGCACGGATAGCAGGAACCTTAAGGCTAGGAGGAGTGGTTGAGAACAGACGTGATAGAGCAAGAGACGATGTACCGATAATGATCGAGGAGAGGTGCTTTATGGGGATCGTAAAAGTGGATCGGAGTGCGTTTATAACGCTGCGGGGGGATGAGCAAACGAAAGAAAGAGTTGTTAAAGATGAGTTACGTCTGAAAGGATGGAGTGACTGCTCTCCGCTTGGTACACACACTTTCCACTGGTGACCTGTCAGCAGGAGGAGGTGAACGGAGGATGATGCGCATACATCCAGATTGCATGTATAACTCTCTGACAAGGGGACGATTTGATGAAGCGGCGCGCCTTAGAGATGATGGCGATTTCGATCGCGTTACCGACGTTGTCTTCGAGATCGTCGTCTCGGAGCTGTCTGGCGAGTTCGAGGACATGAGAATCCGCACCAGACCAGACGGGCCACGAGGTGGTGAGAGTGCAGACGAGATCGAGAAGGCTGTTGCCGTTGTCGCGGAGAATGCGCATGGCAAGGAGTTCGCAGAGGGCGGCGCGGGACGCAGAGAGAGGGCCATGTGTGAGATTGTTCTGGTCGCGGATGAAGTATACCCTGTTTAGCAGAAATGCGAACACGACAGATTTGTTTCCTGCACGCTGGATGGCGTTGTACTTGTCTTCGAGGGGACGAACAAGGGTATACGTAAGGTCGGGGCCAATGAGCTGTAGGGGATGAGAGCGATTTGGAGAGATAGTGTAAAAGACGAACCGCTTCAAACGAGAGAGGGGTGTCTATATGCGCGTAAGTCAGCACAAGCAGAGCCAAGGGGGAAGAGACGGACCGATGTAGTGCTGTGTGGTGTTGGGTGTTGGATGGTAAGCGTGTGAATGAGGAGAATGATAACGCACGATGATGTCCTACGAGGAGATAAGTGGTGAAAGAAAGAGAAAGAGAGTCCTACTGACCGTTCTGACTGTGTGTATAACCGGCCATACGGGCGTTGTGCCCATCAACGGCTCTCGTTCCATCCGGCAGACGTGTGCGAATCTGGGCGCATCGCATCTTTGTCTTAGTGCACGTGAGACTATCCCACGGTATTTCAGCTCCGACAGCGCGCGTCCCATCCGCTCCGAGTCGCGTCCACGAACTCGTCGTCTTCAATGCAATGCATCCCGTTCAGACACCCCCAGTCAAGATTTATAATGCCGTGTATTCCTCAGTACAGGTCCAATCTTTCTCTCCTACCTTCCCGCACAGCTCAGGCCTGATCCATCTACCAGGTCTATGAGTGCATGGTCCGTGGCATCGCTGTCATGCGCAGACGCGGTGACTCGTATGTCAACGCAACCCAGATCCTCAAGGTCGCTGGCATAGAAAAGGGCAGGCGCACAAAGATACTCGAGAAAGAAATTCTCCCTGGAAAACACGAAATCGTGCAGGGTGGATATGGCAAGTACCAAGGAACTTGGTATGAATGAATCCAACACTCCCTCTCGTCCCCCCTCTTATCCGTCTCTTAGGATCCCACTCGACCGCGGCCGTGATATCGCCGCCCAATATGGCGTGGCACCCCTCCTTGCCCCGCTCTTCGACTTCACCCCCTCCTCAACCTCTCTTGCTGCCCTCCCCACCACAAATGCCGCGCCGTCTTCACGTCCCATCTCTGCCACGTCCTCGTTCTCTACGCAATCGTACTCCCAGTCCGTACTCCCTTCCGCCTCCATGATGCCCGGCTCTGCCCTGCGTCTCCTAAACCAGGGTCGTGCACAGGGCCTCTTCACCCCATCCACGTCTGCCCTCGCCCCCTCCAGGTCCGCCATATTCCCTTCCTCCGCGTATCAATCCGTCAACTCACCGAACGCACCTTCCCCAACACCACCCCCAATGCAACAATCCCTCAAGAGAACCAGATCCGATTCGGAGGTCGTCTCCGGCATCCAATCCCAGCCCCAACCGTCACAGTCGATCGTCGACGCACCTACCGACACACCTCCATCTCCCCTACAAGAAGATGGCCCCTCTCCAAATAAGCGGCCGCGCAAAGAGCCCACCCCACAGCCCGAGCACTCCCAACCCTCACCCCTCTCCTCTCAACCCCAAAATGCCGCCTCTGACGCGTTGTCACCACGTACCACCCGTTCTCCCCATCCTCCCTCCATGAATGGCAACTCAGTCAACGGTGTAGACACTGATGCTCAACCGTTGCGCTTTTCGACAAAACCGCCATTGTTGCGTGATCCCTCCATATTGAGAGATGTTCGTCGCGCGCAAATCATGGCCACCATCTGTCGGCAAGATGATCCAGGTCCCGTCTTCACTCTGCTTCGAGAACTCGCCTCAGATTCTTCCCTCCCCGTCGATGTAGATGCGATTATCGACGACAAGGGCCATTCGGCCCTACATCTGGCTGCATCGCTCGGTCGTCAGAACATCGTCGGCCAACTAGTCGCAGCCGGTGCTGACATACATCGCGGTAATTTCGCAGGGGAGACGTCGCTCATGCGTGCTTCCATTGACACCCATAATTCTGATCAACAATCATTTAATGTTATCGTCCAGGCGCTACACCAGTCTATACGCACCCTTGACACATCCAGAAAATCAGTTCTACACCATATCATGTATCTTGCTGGCATACAAGGACGTGCAATTTGTGCCCGGTATTACCTTGATCAGATATTCATCTGGATAGCGCAAAACCAGGGCGGTGACTTTAAATCCATCGTTGATCTTCAGGATGAACATGGCGATACTGCCCTGAACATTGCCGCGCGCGTTGGGAATCGAAGTCTAGTGCGAACTCTATTGGATGTTGGCGCCAACCGAATACTGCCAAATAAGCTGGGTCTTCGTCCCGGCGATTTCGGAGTGGAGGTCGAGGTAGGGCATCGCCGTGCATATCGTATGCAAACATGTTCAGTCTCTTGTTCCAGGAGTTCAGTGGTGGTCCTCGGGCAGAAGATCTGCTGGCATCACTGCGGGCGGGTCCTTCGGTTCCGATACAAAAGAGCCAAGATATCATCACAGGTAGGTTGCTCCTGACGGTCGGTGGTGGGGCTTAATGTGCTTTATAGACATAACGACAATGATTCAAAACCTCAGCGCCGAGTTCTCTGCAGAAATTAAAGCAAAGCAGGACTCGCTAGATCTAACACAAGCGCACCTTCGTGCTGCCACCCGCGAGCTGTCGGAGCAACGAAAACAAATACAGCTATGGCAGGGTAGATGCGCCGAGCTTGACCAGGTACATCAGCGAATACGAAATCTTGAAAAAGCAATTGCAGATGAAGATAATTTCGACTGGACAGGGAGGACAGACCTCTCTGGCAGGGACGGAAAGGAAACAGCCGGTCCCGCGTTCCGGTGGCGGGGGCCCAGTTCGACCATGGTGGGGGTCGCAGGTTCGATGGACATTTCCTTTAATGTCGAAACAGAACCTCCAATACCAACGACTGATTCATTTGCGAGCCTAGTACGATTACGACGATTGGATATGTGGCATATGAGAATGGAGGAATTAATGGAAGCAAGACTGAAGGCGTTGCAGGGGGCGAGCGCGGAAAAGGAGTATCAGTGCAAGAAGATCATCTCGCTGTGCACGGGGATCCCCATCGACAGGGTGGAGGATGTGAGTGGCTTGGTGGTGGTGAATCTTAAGCCTGAGTGCTTTGTTTACATTTGCATTAGATGCTGGAGAACCTGGTGATTGCGATGGAGAGCGAGGCACAAGTGGTCGATATTGTCCGGGTATCTGGCTTTATGCAGAAGGTGCGCCCAGGCTGCTTTATGATCCGCTCCCCTGAATAGAGTGTTATTGACTGACTCGGTCTTCCGTTCCGCCTGATAGGTCAGGGATGGTGTAATCTAATTTTTTTTGTATACAGATGCGGAGCGCTCTCAGTGCAGCACCCTTTTTTTTATTCGCCCTGTATCACGCGCGATCGTCGCTGGTTTTATAGTAATTATTATTGCCCGCACAACCTACACCGGGACATCATCTGGCGCAAACAACTGAAAGCTACGGTTATACGTTCCAGAGGCGAGGAGCCGGCCGTCCATAGTGAGATCCACTGACATCACCTTTCCCGAGTCTGTCGTAAGCGTGCGGAGCAGCTGCCAGTCGTCGGCGCTCCACAGTTTGACGAATCCGTCGTACCCTGCGGTCGCAAAGTAGAGACCAGAACGGTACCCCCATTCCTCTTGCCCGCCGTCGTCATCGTCTCCATTCTTATCGTCCGCAACATCGACACCGTTCATGACGACCTCGCCGTTGACAGGTACACTGGGTGGCAGCGCGTCGCTGTGGAAAAACCGGACATCGGCGACGTTGGAGACGTGGGCAGGAATGGTGTAGAGAGCCTTTAGGGAACGCATGTCCCAAATCCGGACCGTGTCGTCACCGGCACCCGTTGCAATTTGATAACTGCCCAATTCAATTACGTCAGTTTTTTTTTCTTATTTAAAAAAGAAGTCAAACCCATTTGGGGAAAAGGCGATGCCGAGAATGGCTTGAACGTGACCATCGAGAACCATGGCAGTTCGGCCCGTCCGCAAATCCCACACACGGCCAATGGCATCTAGACCGCTGTGGCGGTGAGTGAGCGCGGAGGGAGAGCACGGACCAGACAAGCTCGCACCCAGATGCCACCAGCGCACCGTCGGCTTGGAACTCGACAGAGTACACCTCCTTCGAGTGACCTTCCTGCAGCAGTATCTCCTTCGCGGTCGCCACGT
>JBBPJT010000029.1:0-87913 GCA_038088895.1 Xerocomus potaroensis | reverse complement strand
ATTACAATACTTCAAAAGCTATCCGTCGCCCCGTACGGAATATTCTCTCTCGTTCTCACGCCGACACGGTATGAATGCTCCCCTGATACGCAATTTGTATACTAAGGTTTGATTTCGCTAGTGAACTAGCGTTTCAAATATCGGAACAATTTGCCGTGTTGGGTGCATCACTAAGCATTCGTACATCGGTTATTGTTGGTGGCATGGACATAATATCCCAGGCCATTGAACTTGATAGCCGGCCCCATGTAGTGGTTGCCACACCTGGTCGTATTGTGGACCACCTCAAGAGCAACAATGGCAACTGGGATCTTTCAAGAATAAAGTTCTTGGTCGGTCAATTTTTCGTCCGTTGTCATGAGTGGTATAATGAAAAGTCGAACAGGTTCTTGACGAAGCAGATCGCCTGCTGACACCCACATTTTCCCCAGAACTATCATATCTATTCAGCATCCTACCGACCGACCGGCAAACATGTCTCTTTACGGCCACTTTGACACCATCCGTTGAGTCCGTGATTTCCATGCCTCCGAAACCAGGCAAAGAAAAACCATTTTTTCACCGCACTGAATCAGCGTGAGTTTGGTTATAAGTGCCTGTATGGCCCGGTCTCACCGTTTCTTAGAGTCGAGACGGTTGACAGTCTGAAGCAGCTTTGCGTTCTTGTTCCATCCCATGTACGAGAAATTTATCTGTTTCACCTCTTATGCAATCCCCCGGAGGATACATTGCCATTCCACCGCGAACCACCAATACCTGGGAAACTCTCCAGGAATACGAAAATCGACAAGTCGAAGTCTTCTAGACAAAGTGCTCAGACAAAAGATGACATAACCCAACCTCCTCCCACAATAATATTCTGCACGAAGCCTCGCACCGCCGCCTATCTCTCGAGTTTATTGAAGACACTGTCGATCCGGAGTACAGCGTTACACTCTCGCCTCACCCAACGTGAACGCCTGGGATCCTTATCGTTGTTCCGCTCTGCCATTGTTCCGGTTCTAGTTTCGACAGACGTCGGTGCTCGTGGCTTGGATATTGAAGATGTAGCAATGGTCATTAACTGGGACCTACCGAATATCCCCGAAGAATACACGCACCGCGTCGGAAGAACAGCTCGCACCGGAAAGGGTGGAGTTGCCATTAGTTTTGTTACCGAAAAGGATGAGCAGCGAATACTCAGGATAGAAGATCGTATCGGTATGTTGCTACATGATATTACAACCTTCGAATCCCAAAATTCCCGTCTAGGTATTAAGCTTACCGTTCTGAAGCTTGCTGAAGATAAGGTATTGGACAAACTGAACGCAGTCTCAACCGCCAAGCGAGTTGCGCACATGGTATCTGCACCGTGTTTCATTGTCTTCTCGGATGCTCAAGGGTATTCAGGAGCTACACGAGTCGAACTTTGGAAAACGAGAGGAAATCCACAAGATCAAAAGTCGGAAGAGGCGACACGATGAGATGATATGAAGACTTAGGCTGTGGCAAAGACCTCGGCATGAGATGCCGTTCTGACTCCGCTTCAGAATTCAAATCCCGCGATTCATGTGCTTCCAAAGCAGGTTTAGATCCCCCCCTGTTTTTTTTCGTTACACTCTCTCCTTCCCGCCGCCAGCAGCTTCGGGTTTTCATAACATTCAAACACTGCATTTACTTCCTCCATTTCGTTTTCCTTCTCACCGTCTGTCGAACCCAATCTTATGGCTCATCCAGCGGAGACCGCCGATTGGGATTTTGTGCTCCAGTTCGTATCTGAACCACCCGATCTCGAAGTTCCTGGTCCAGAAAAACCTGTATCTGGCAGAGTTGAGCCACCGGTGGGTGCACCAGCGACCCAGGTGCCCACCCCACCTGTACGCGGCTTTTGTGTCGGATAGATAGTGTTGATCATGACATGCATTTCCCACCAGGAGTCATTTACTGCCTCCCCGGTCGACTCCCCTCTGGATGAAAATCAATTGGTTTCAGTATCGACCACCTTTTTCCCCGGTGCACAGAACCATGCTCTTCCGCCTGATATAGTGTTTCTTTCGTCCGACTCGGTATTTTTCTACGTCCATACCCATGTCCTCCTTGCTGCATCGGACAATAACTTCAATTCCTTGATTCCACCCTCCTCAAAATCAAAGACTGGTCCTTTGGGGCCCGTAGTCCTTGTTCCGGAATCCTCGATTATTATCAACGTCGTGTTACACACCGTTTACGATATGTCCTGTTCTCACTATTCACCTTCATTTGAATCGCTCGCAGCAGCGCTGAACGCCATGACCACATACGGAATTTCGCTCAGAACGTACATTGCTCCGACCACTTCTCTTTACTCTCTTCTGTTGTCACTGGCACCTATCTACCCACTGGAGCTCTACACGCTGGCTGCGTCGTATGACTTGTATGATCTTGCCGTGCCAACTTCAGCGCACCTGCTCTCCTTTTCTCTGGCTTCACTCACGGACGAAATGGCTGAAAGGATTGGTCCTAAGTACTTGAAGCGTCTTTTTTTCCTGCATTTCGGCCGTGCGGACGCCCTCAAACGCCTTCTTTTGCCACCCCCCCACCCGCATCCTCCTACCCCAACTTGTGACTACTCGGAACAAAAAAAGCTTACCCGCGCATGGGCATTAGCATCCGCCTACCTTGCTTGGGATGCAAGGCCCGGTGAGCACCTGTAGGATAAAGGGGAAGTATATCAGATTGATGCAGTGCATGGTAGACTTATCCATAAATACCATGGAATTGGCTCTCGCGCCATTGGGAGACCAGCTGTCCTGCGAGTCCTGCCGTCAGGCGCTGCACGAAAGACTCTCGGCACTTATTCTGCAGTGGTCCGTCGTGAAGGTAATTTTTGGTATCCACCCGAGCCTTGTGTACTTAGCACCTTTCAGAAAACGATCTAGCTTTGCAGACCCGAACCAAAATTGTCAACTCACCGCCGCATTTTTCGTTTCTACTATCACACCTCGAAAAAACTTATTGTTTAAAATCACAAATTTTTTCGTTATTGCATCGCAAGCTTGCGTTTTCCGGGCGTATTGCATTATATCACTCTCCTGTCACTTGCAAGTCGATATACACATGTACTCGCACGCTCATGCAACGCCTGTACCCTTAAAACATTTTCTCGCAACCTGTCCACGTCTGTATCAACAGCTGCTGCGTACACAAATGTGGTATCAATCGGTACAACACGCACAAAGTTGTGAAGCATAAAGTAAAATGGGACCCCAAGGGAATGGGATGTTCGGGATCAATGCAAATACCTAGACAAAATGGTGGATCCGGAGACGAGAGAATAATAGGTATCATCGTGTTTTATCCTCAGCTAGAATCCCATCATTGAGCTCATCCAGGGGAGCCAATTCCTTCTTGTCAACGAGATCGAACTGGACAACACAATATGAGCAGGAGACAGCCAAAAGATTCGAGAAAAGTACTTCATTGATGAACAGGAAAAAATGACGATAACTAGTGTTCAGGTGCGCTGGGCCGAGATTTGTGTCAATATTCTTGTAGTACGCGGCGGAGTGGCATTGGAGCGCATACCTTCAATACCCAAGGCACAGATCTGATCAAAATGGTTGCTGTAGATATGAGCGTAGACGCGGAATAACCTTCGAACGATGGTGCGGATAGTGTCCCTAAAATTACGGGGGAACGGGACGCCTGAAATTGAAAGCAATTTTGAAACTCATCACAGGCAAGACGACCGTTGGTACCTATTTTGTTTGGGAAAACATTCTCATCGTCCAAAATGTTCTGGGCCCAATTCATCAGAGCGTCAACGTATTCGGGGGCTGGAAGCTTGGTAGGCTTCTTATACTTTACGCTATCTTCCCACAAGTACTCATATCTTGCAAGTGATCAGGGATAGACCGCGGTCTGCAAGGTAGTTGCTCACCGAGGGCCAGCAGACATAATTGGGCACTTAGACATGAAATGAGGTTATAGCAAGATAATCTGTGGAAACCTATGACTTGACATACCTCTTGCGGCGTGCAAAACTCCGTGACTGTACCATAAAGCATATTTAGATGATTGAAGAAATCAACTGCTGAGCTCGGATGGATGAATTTTTACAAACAATCTATGCGGGGTAAATGGACACACCATGAACGGCAAGCCACTCATTCAAATCTTCACCCTCGGGTAGCTGGACAGCGAGCCTCAGGTTGCCCGATCCCTTGGGGTAGAAAAGATCATCGAGATGATGTCAGAACGTACAGATCCACGTAACCGCTTCAGTGTCATCTCACCAGCGTAGCCTCTGCATATTTGCGCAACTGGTACTGCTTCGTCCCCTCAGGAACATCCTTGCGTGGCTTAAAGGTTCGCGTCTTTCCACTATACGATAAGGATCGCAAACCCAGGAGTTGAATTCATGGCTTAAAGGGCATTTAGTCGGTAACTTACAGGCCAAAGAAGGAAGACATCGTCGGGGTGAGTGAAAATGAGCTGCAGTGAGTGGCATGCCATTGGCGATGGCATAGGACTCGAGGTTATGTAAGATCGAGTGTCTGCCATTCGTGTAGCAGTGGCTGCCATTACGACGCGACAGCGACAGTGACACGGCTCAGCTTTATGTTTACAACCAGACGTGCGTCGAGACAGATGTCTCTGAACTGGATACATTGCACGTAACAGAGAAAGCCATTTAAAAGTAAACGACGCTCATTTTCCATCCCTTTTTGAGAGTGAAATTGTCCAGCGCTTCTCTTGCCGTCGAAGCCAGCTCGGCAGACTCGAAAAAGACCTGTGCCATTTTGACCTTGGCACCCGTAGCATTTGGTGCCGGAGACTGTGCAACATGTGTGGACAGGAAGCCTCGATACCTGCCAAGCGCTGTCAATCCAAGGTAGAAGGAGAGCAGAAGATTACACAAACTGTTGGAACAAAACGGAAAGCACGTCATCTGTTACTTCTTGTGGTAAGTTCGTGCATAGTAGACGCGCAGATGGCTGTTGTATGGGGGCAGGCATAGTCACTTTTGGAGGGGAGTGAATGAGTCGATGGTCGATATATGCATTTCGATCATACAGCGTACCTAGTGGCTTATCCTGAACGTTTTCCTCATCCTCGTCGATTTCCATCTCCTCTCCATCACTATCATCATCCTGCGATTTTTCGCGCTTTGCAATGGGATGGTCGTCGGCGGCGTCCTCGTCGTCTCTCTGCCGCTTGTCAACTGAAGAAACGGTGATTTTCCCGATCTGCGCTGCTTCTGGATGTGCATGTACGGAAGTTGGGGGTACAAAGTTTGGATCCTCTCTTCGAGATGTCGCGTATGACTTTGACTTTGCATAGCTGATGCGCTGGCTGGGTCGTGTGGATTTCAACGCGAGTGGTGAGAGATATGAGACCGACCATGGGCTTGTCATAGAACATCATGCCTTCGCACGCCCTCATCGCGGTCGTCGCAGCCGCAAAATCGGTGAAGACGAGGAATGCCTGTCCTCTCATTTTTGGGCTTTTGGATGCGACGACGTCTATTATTTTCCCATAGGTGGTGAAGAGGGCGTATAGCTGCGAGCGCAGCTCATCCTTGTTGACCTTGTCGTTGAGATTGTTGATGTAGAGCGTCGTGTTTGGCTGCAAGAGAGCCATGTCAGTCGCGGTCCCCGGTATCGCGGCTATGGCTGTCTACAGGGTCTCAATCGGGCAGGCAACTCTCACGCATCTGACAGGGCGCTAGCTCGTCGTGTTCGCTGTCGTGCTCGTCGTTGTGCTCGTCGTCGTCTCTGGTAGGCTCCACTTTGACTCAAACTCGGCCTGTTTGTCGTCGCCAAGCGCTGTTTTGGTCGTGTTTTTACTCCGAAAAACGTGACTGGGCAAACAAACGCAAAACTGGGTGGAAACGTTGCGTCGCTTCAAAATCTATGAAAATTTCGACGCCCTTCTGCAACGCATCCAGATGAACAGCTTACAGGTCTTGGAACGGGTCCCTTCCTTCCTCATCTCATTCTTTTCTCTATCTTACCCCACCCCTCGCCCTGCTCATCCTGATTCCTTCCATGACGCCCTCTATTACCACACTGGCATCTTGGATGCGTGTCTCATCATTTCGTGTATCGCCGTCATGGCCGTCTTACGCGACGTCACACGCGTCTACTTCATGGAGCCATTCGCCAAATGGAAGCTCACTCGTGACTGGCAAAGATCCCAACGCCAAAAGGTCGCGACCTCTGCCAATGGCAACCCCCGTCACGGAAATGGTGTTCATGCGCCTCTCACCATGCCAAGAAGAGATGTTCGCAGGATACATAGGAGTATGCTGAGATTCGCCGAGCAAGGTTGGTCTTTCATATACTACACCGTAAATTTTGCCTTTGGCGTCGTGAGTACTCTTTCATCAATGCGACAAGAACAATTACCCATGTCTAATGTCATTCTAGTATGTGTATTACAACCTTCCCACTCGAGTCTTGAACCCAACGGATCTGTGGACAAATTACCCTCATATTCCTCTGGCTGGTACCGTTAAATTTTATTACCTTACCCAGACCGCCTTCTATCTTCATCAAGTGTTGATTCTCAATGCCGAGGCCCGGAGGAAGGACCATTACCAAATGATGACCCACCATATTATCACCGTCATACTCATGGTTGCAAGTTATGCTTACAATTTTACGCGGATCGGGTGTCTCATCATGGTATTGATGGACTGTAGTGATATCTTCTTACCTGTAGGTGTTCCAGTCAGAGGTGTTCAGATCATCTCTCAGTCGTGGCCTCTAGCTTGCCAAAATGCTGCGATATATCGGTCATTATACCCTCTGCGACGCGACCTTTACTATTTTCCTGGTCTCTTGGTTCATCACCCGACACGTCCTTTTCAACATTGCCATTAAAAGTGCTGTAATGGATCCCGTGCGACTTGTCTCTGAGATGTGGGTGCCTGAAAAGGGCAACTATCTCTCTCCCTTCACGCTTCAGATGTTCTGTTCCTTGTTAATTTCATTGCAGGTAAGTCGTGTGCGCGAATCCCCTTGCTGCATGTTCACCGTTGTTCCAAGATAATTCAAATCATATGGTTTGGAATGATATGCCGCATTGCATACCGTGTCTTGTCTGGCCAAGGGGCATCTGATGACCGAAGTGATGAGGAGGACGAGTAAGTGCACTGTTGATGTCGCTAGGTGGAGACTGACTTCTTTACAGAGCCAGCGAGGGAGAAAAGGAGGAGTGAAGGGGTATTTTGGTAGACTACGTTACATACGATTTGCAGCTAATCGCCAAAGGTTTCTTACCTTTGCAAACCTAGACACGCAACGCCGATACCCATCATACCTGGGCTTGTGTAAAGGGACACTTCCATTTCTAGTTAATGTAGTTATTCCTCCGCAGTATTGAACTCGAACCTCTTCTTTGCCCTCGATCAAATTTATCTTCGTCCACATCCACATCTCAGTTATGATGACCAGCTTCATGTCTTTCTTCGGGGGGAGGCGAGACTCCAAGCAAGCTGCCCGTGATGCCATCGTCGCGATGAGGCAACAGCTACAGATGATAGAGAAGAAGGAAGACTTCCTCCAGAAAAAGATAGACGAGGAGTTGAAGAAGGCAAAGGCGAACGCTGTCTCAAATAAAGCCGGTATGCAAGCCCGCAATCCTTGTCTCCGTTCGTTGATGGGCCCTGGCCTGGACCAGCTGCAACCCAGGCACTCCGCAGGAAGAAACAGAGCGAAGCAGAGATGGAGAAATTGAACGGACAACGCCTACAGCTCGAACAGCAGATCAACACTCTCGAATCAGCGAACCTCAATCTCGAAACTATGCAAGTGATTAAGAAAGGCTCTGACGTGTTGGAACAAATCCATGGACGCATGTCGGTGTTTGGTTCGTCGCCTTCCTCAACTCTCTTGCTGACGACGGTTTTATAGGACGATGAATGACGTGGATGCCACAATGGCCAAGATTGCAGAGCAACGAGAAATAGCCAACGAAATCTCAGAGGCAATATCTGCACCAATCGACCAAGTTGACGAGGTATCCCACCTGCCTTCCACACGTGCCACAGCTGTTCTCAACATATCATAGGACGCACTAAGGGAAGAACTAGCTGAGCTTGAACAGACGCAATTAGATGAGCGTCTAGCTGGTGCTGAACATGTTCCTGTACACATTCCTTCGGGTGCACGAGACGCGCGTAAGTACCGGGGAATCCGCCATCATCTTTGCACAGATAGTTGACCTCCCATGCAATAGCCAAACAAATTGCCGTGGACGATGACGAGGAGGCGCAGTTGAGGGAGTTGCAGGCTGCTTTGGCGATTTGATGCCAGCGGTAATGTTGTATCATACTTTTGACTTCACTCTCGTGTTTCCGGAGAGCATGTCTTGTCATCTACACCAATATCCCACCACCACCATTTAATAACGTTGCACATGGACACATTCCTGACTTTGGGACATGTTGCGTTCTGAAGAGGATAGTGTACAGGATAATCAGTATTAAATTATGCATCAATGGTCACTAAGCTTGAGTGTCGTGCAGAATGCAAGTGCATGCAAGAAAAGAACGTGCAGGGCAGGATGCAGATGATGACGGTGTTATGCGAACGTTGATATTGGACGACGGTGAAAGACTCAAAATAGTAGCCAGTCATGACGAAAAGCCACGAAGTCCCAGAACTCTACGCACATCAGAAGTAAACCGTAAAGAGTCGAGGATTGGTAACAAATCAAGTAGAGCTTCGTCGTGTGGATCGTGGGTCCATCCTTCTATGGGTATACCGTTCGCTGTCGAACCGCATTCAATGAAAACAAACAATTCATGTGTCGCAAAACCGACCTTCGTTGACGCGATAACTTATGGGTGAGTTGTCAACAAGGCAAACACGTGAGAGATCCTTCTCGATGATGACCAGATCCTTGGTATATGAGCCATTGGGGAGTAGAGTGCAGGACTGAGGTGGGCATTCAAAAAGAAATTGATTGAAAATGATGGACAACGCACCTCCCGAAAAAAACGACGGGCGAGGATGCCACGTCCAGCGTCTAGCCAGTCGATGACGGGATCAGCATACTCCTGCATCGAGGCAGTAAATACAACTAGAGTGTACCATCCAGAAACCTACAATAGGTCAATAACGCGAGGGCTCCAGAACAACAAGTATACCTTGCGGAGAAAGTAATCGACAAAAGGACGCTTGTATACATGATACAATGTACTCCGACCCTCGAGAACTACTTCGACTGTGTGACCCTTACTGCGCCTTCCGAAACCAAGGAGGCCGAATCCACCAGAGGATAGGGACATGGGCTTGGACGTCGAGTGTATGAGAGTCTCGTCCAAGTCGAGTACGAGAGTCTTGGGAAGGTGGAACGGTGTCTTGTGAGCCGGCAAGGGAGGAGTGGCCTCTCGAGTGCTTTCGGTTGACGAAGGCGGTCGAGAGACGTGACCCGGTACGGATGCGGGGGCGGAAGCAGGAACAGGTGATGGAGGAGGGGTAGGGAGAGAAACTGCCCCTGATTTGGGATGAATTCCATACACAAGGAGAGATGAACGATCTAAAGGCTGTGATGTCGTTGAGGGTGAAGAAGATATTTGCTGAGTGGCTGGTGGAACATTACGAGCATCATCGTTCATCGGGTCCCGCAGGGTCTGGTCACCAGCCTGAACGGCTGGAGGATGATTTTGGTTGCCATCGATTTCCCCGCGCAGCCAAGAAGCCCACGTAGCGCATATTGTATTCCAGACGATAACGAAAATACGGACGAGAAATAAGCGTCTGAGGGTGCTCTTGAATCTGAGAGTGGGTTGCAATCTGATGGCTGGATCAGAGATGGATGGCTTTGGGAAAGGGATTGGCAAGAAACCGGAAGGAGAGGAATAGGAGCGTCGCGGACGAGCAGGGCCAGTGGGGTACAGAGAATCAAGGGATGGTCTGTCGGACCAAGGGACAGTCCGGCCGAGAGTACCAGCGTCGGAGCCACGACGTCTCACTGAGGGATAGTTTGGCAGAAATGGTGTTTGTGTGTCAGTGGGGGTGGAAGGAGGAGTGCGAGGGAGCACGAAGACGTCGAGTTGGCGAGAAAGTAAGGCGAGCGAGTTCATTGCAGTGAGCGACGGGGAGCACAACTTTGAATAGCTCAGGGCTTGGCACGTGCTCACACTTCATTCCGTACGAAAAAACACAGGTATGAGTATGTCAGTCAGTCCACCAGCTACGACCCCCTCAGCGTTCCCTTCGCAGCTCACTGAAAACAATACTGGCCACATCGATAAGCTCTAGTGACACACTGCACGTTTCAGTGGTCGTCGCGGAAATGAATTCCTTGTCCATCACCGCATATCCGGCGCCATGCATTTTCAGTGAGATACTTCCCATGTCTCTTACTAACACGAAGCGCGCCACTGTACTCGTGATGCTCATGGCGATGATGAAACCAGTGATACCCGCGATATACGGGCCGATCGCTTAGTCCAACGACGTTGAAGGTGTCATTGACAAGAGGTCACTGATGGACAGAGTCCTGATGGGTGGCCAGGCTCCGGGGGTCGGGTCGGTTTCGTTTGACAGTGCAGCTGCGAGTACCTGTCCTCTTTTGCTGTTCCGCGTTTTGCTTCTAACCCCCGACAAGCCAGTGAATAACCTAGGATATATGTACCTCCCGATCAAGGGGTCCGAGTCTAATGTCACACATCAAATTACTGTTCTCCCCATTAGATCACATCCATCGCATACCGATTGAAAACGAGGCTGCTCCGGGCCGTGTCAATAGACCAGTCAGTTATCTATGTTGAGACTTACCCCCAAAAGACTGTCTTGAGGTTGCACAGGTCCATGCTAATAATGTTGTCGATTGAGAAAATAACAACCATGACAATCGATTTTTGATTTTGCCATCTATCCTCCCAGATTCTAAGGCTCTTGATCAAAAGAGAATCACGCAAAGTCAATTCCTTGGTCAATTTTGCAATTCTGTCGTCCCGTCCTACTACCTCTTGAATAACGAATAAATGAGTTTGAGCATCTACCATATTTTCCCACCTTGCTAGTGATTCAAAGCTTCAAATACTTAGCTCCATTTTGTCGTTCACTTGTTTATAAAGTGTGCAAAAGGGGACACGTGTTTGGGCGGGTTCAGTTCACAGCCTGTCATAGCACTGTCTCGCGATTGCTGGATCGTAGTGCTCGCTTTGCCATGTATGAACGTTTGAACCCTGACGGTTGGTTTTTAATTGAACCAGCCACAACGCAATATTCATTCACATCTTCCAGAAAGACCATACGAGGATTTTCTTTACTCCAGTCTTTGCAAGTTTCCCTGTCCTGACCTTTCTTTTCTTTTTGATTACTTTCTCCCTTGAAAGCTCGGGACTGCGAGGAGGCTGAAGCACTTGATTCACATCAAGACGAGCACCGGGAATGCGTGGAAAAGAGTCTGCTGAGAAAGCTCGACACCCGAATGTCAATATTGGTGTTAATATACATTTTGAACTATGTGAGTAGTCGGCACGTTCGTTTCCATCCAGGACAATGTGACCCGCCACGCCACGTAGATCGATCGTAATAATGCTGCGTACGCTTTTTCTCGGTATCATGGGAAATCGCCAGTTTTTTGGTGACATTTTTTGCTTCCAATAAGTGCGGCAAGGCTTCGTGGTTTTGAGGAGGATCTTCATTTGCACGAGCAACAGTTCAACAACATCTTGAGTGCCTTATATGTAGGATATATCCTCATGCAGGTGCCTTCGTAAGTAATCAAACACTTCTCGCCAATGAGCAATTCACACAGCCTGGAACGGCAGTAACATGTTCCTCGATCGGATCGGAAGACCTTCTCTATACCTCTCAGGGTGTATGGCTGTCTGGGGTATTATATCTGTACTTACAGGTGATATTATACACTATCCATACCTGTGGTGCTGAATGATTTCATTCAGGTATAACAACCTCGTAGGTCTTGTACTTCCTTTTTGTATTGCCGTGTCTGAGTCTGTCGATGTTAAAGATATACTGGTGCCCTCCTTACCCGATTCTGCATCGGATTTGTTGAGGCCGCTTTTTTCCCCGGGGCTTTATTTCTTCTGTCCAAGTGGCAAGGCGTGCTCTCAGTGTTCCTGTGTGTTTCTAATAATTGTACAGGTACAAGCGCAGAGAGTTGGGCGGGAGAACCGCCATCTTGTCTTGCGGCATCATGATTAGCAATGCTTTCGGCTCTCTTATAGCGTCTACCATCCTTGATTCTATGGACGGCGTCCTAGGGTGTGCGGCTTGGAGGTAATTCGTGCTCAACTTCTCATTGGATGCGTTGTTGATGTATTGGGTCGCTTTCTTATAGGTGGTTGTTTTACATCGAGGGTACACTTACTGTGGTTGTTGCTCTCAGCGCAATCTTTATATTGCCTGATTTCCCTTCGTCACCCTGTCCGTGGCTCACACCACAAGAACTTGCGCTTGCACGGTTACGAATGAAGGAGGATGGGTTGTTAGACGAAGGAGAAACAGCCAATGCGAAAGATCAGGAAGGCGGGTTAATGCTAGCGCTTTCGGACTGGAAAGTTTGGTGGCTATGCATTGCACTGACAAGCATGGTTGTGTCACTATCGTTCAATATTTTCTTTCCCTCGTTAAGCGCAACTATGGGCTATACACCAACGATGACACTTCTCCTGTGTTCGCCGCCTTGGGCATTTGCAGCGCTTCTCGGATTCAAGATAGCAAGGCACGTCGGCCTTTCGTCTTCTGGGTAAATGCTAATGAGACTGTGTAGACACTCCGATTCGAGTGGGGAGCGCTTTTTTCACATTGCCGTGCCACTGCTCTTCGGCATTTTGGGGTTTTCCATGGCCATGATGAGTATGAATGTCGCAATTCGCTACATATCAATGTGAGTGGCATGATTGATGTCGGATTCTGTCTTTCGTGATCATTTCTCAAGGTTCTTTATGGCCCAATCCTACACTGGCTTTATTGTATTCTGGGCCTGGGTCAGTAACTCGATACCGCGACCCCCCGCGAAACGCGCCGTAGCCCTTGCTTTCATTAACTCACTCTCATCGTTCGGAAACGTAATCGGCTCGTGAGTGATTCTGAATTCTGGATTGGGTTAGGGTGTTTCATTTCTACAGTTATGTCTGGCAGTCTGCTTGGGGTTCATCCTATGCGAAATCATTTACAATCTGTATCGCAACAAGTGCCTTGTGTATCATGATGTCGTGGGTGTTCAGAAAACACTTGCGCCATCTAAACCAGGAGCTGGATGCAGAAGATAGCAGGCTAAATCGATCGAAAGGCTTCCGGTACTTACTTTGAGTTGGCTAACTTGACAATATTAAGATAGTCTTGGTACCATGATGACTGGTCATCCTTTGAGTACTCGTCATGGGTATCTATCAGGATGTCGTTCCCGAGAGACTGAAGGGAAGACCGGAAGACCGTTCTTGTCAAGTGTTCACGTGCCAGAAAGGGAGTATCTTTTAAATTATATGGCAGGTGATCAGGTGGGGTTTAATAATTTAACTTAGTGAGACGTTGAGTAAGCTCGTGACATCTCTTCCCCATGAGCACTATCAGGATCATTAGATCGGGGTGGCGATTCGGTCAAGTCAGTGGGGGCCAAGTCCCGAAGGACTGCGAATGGTTTCCTGTCTCAGAATTTCCTACCACAGTCCATGCTGAGCTTTTGAAGGCCAAGAAGATCCCTGATCCAGTGAGACTTTGTGGTGAATGTTCATGTACATGATCTACTGATCAGCTCTCAAGTTCATAGGCCTAAACGAGTGGGACGTGCAGTGTAATTGCCACAGCTTGTTCAGGATTTATTGCTAGCTCACAAGCTAACTATCTGTGATATATCACAGGGGTCGGGGAAGCAGACTGGGCATTCAAGGGCACATTTATTGTCACAAAAGAGGATTTCGCTGCGGCAAATGTGGATCTCGTTTTCGAGGGCCTTGATACGTTTGCGAGCATCGCACTGGCGAGTATTGCCATAGAACCTAGTCGCTTTTGAAGATATCTGATATTAGCACTAGAATGACCATCACGTCCTCAAGTGCGTCGTCACATATCCATGCCATCATGTATACCCTGATCTTAAACATGGATTAGCACCGCGAACCAGTTCGTTACTTACAGAGCACCAGTGAAACCACTCCTGAAAGTTGGTGAGAACGATCTCCTACTTACGTTTGTCAGTGCGTTTAAGAAGGTAACGAATTGCTTCAATCGATGGACTTTACTATACGAAGCTCCAGGGGAGGGAAATCGAGACATCTAATGGCAAGTTCCATGTGTGGAATGGTGATTCGAGTCGCTTGCATGTACGCAAGGCGCAATACAAGTAACTTCGTTTAGCTGCCTTTAATCGCGCGGAATGTCCTGACGGAATCACCAGTTACGGCTGGGATTGGGGCCCGGTTTTAATGACTATGGGTCCTTGGAAACCCGTCAAACTCCACACTTATGATGTTTATCTTGCAGACATCGACATCAGAATTAATGTTTCAAAAGCGCTGGATGTGAAAATGTCTGTCGACCTGTCGTTATCCGACAAGTTTTCTGGTTTGGCGTCCATTATTTTGAAGAATCCTCAAGGAGATGAAGTCAGAGTAAAGAAGATCTGGATAGAATCCACGAATGCGCGTGCGATGTTCGAATTCTCCAGTGGAGAGCTTGAGCTCTGGTACCCTGTCCATTGCGGAAATCAACCACTTTATAGCATTGTAGTGGCTGTTCTTGGTGATGTGAGCGATGATGTTTTGTACGACTAATGCTGTTGACATAGCACCGTAGAGTGGAGTTGTGGACTCAAAGACGGAACGAGTCGCTTTCCGACGCGTTCGAGTAATTGAAGAACCTCTCATCGATCAACCTGGAAAAACGTTCCTGTTCGAGGTCAACAATATCAGAATATTTTGCGGCGGATCCAACTGGATACCTGCGGACTCATTTCTTACCAAGTTGGTGGCTCTTCGGATACCTTGTCCAGCTGTGTGGCTGATCTAGGTTTGTAGCATAACGGCAGAGAGGTACCGAGCCTGGTTGCGGCTTTTGGTTGATGGGAACCAAAATATGGTTCGAGTTTGGGGAGGCGGTGTTTACGAAACGGATGTTTTTTACGACATCTGTGATGGTGCGTTCCCAAGTCACGACAATTTTTAGGATGCTGATGGAGTTCGTTTGTCGACAGAGCTCGGCAGTACGTTTCAGTACGGTTGCGGGTTATGATTGCCTTACAGGCTCCTACTAGTTCTCGTTTGGCAGGATTTCATGTTTGGATGTGGTCAAGTACGGTCCTTGGCATTGGTCATTCTGGTTAAAGACTGACAGAGAGCATGTCTTAGTACCCGGCATACAACTCTTTTCTGAAGCTCGTTGAAATCGAAGCAGAGCAAAACGTTAAGAGGCTTCGCAATCATCCGTCGGTTGTAATCTTTGGCAAGTCCTCCACTAAAATCTCGTATTAACCAACAGCTCTAAGTGTATAACAGCCGGAAACAATGAGGATTATCAGCTCGCGGAATCTCTCGATATCGTTGACTATTCTGATGAAGAGTCTGACTTTCGGGAGTCGGAATTTCCGGCTCGCTTTATCTATGAGCGCACTCTGCCTTCTATTGTTAGCAAGTTCTGTGATGTCCACTATCACAGGGGCTCGCCATACAGTGCACCAGGGGTAGTTACTACTGATAAGACCCTCGGCGACTTACACCAGTGTAGGTAATATTAGAGACCCGCAGCCGGATCTGACGTTAATTGATAGGGAATGTCTGGCATGGTTCCCAGGAATCTTGGCACAACTGGGACACACTTGCGGGACGCTTTGTGTCAGAATTTGGGATGTAAGCATCTCATCGATTCAGACTCTTTGGCGACAGTTCATGTTCTGGTAGGGAGGGTTACCCTAATGTTCGTACCGTTAATTACTGGCTCGGTGGAGACTGGGCCGAACGATATCCGCAATCACGGTATTCACGGAATAATGGCAGGTGTGTAGGGTCTAACACAGTTTTGATAGCACGAACAGCAACCACAACAAAGCTGCGGGATTTGAACGGCGACTCGAGGTAATCTTAAATGATGTCCATTTGATGTACCCTTGGTTCACCAGGCAATGAATAGCTTTACCTTATTGAAAATTTCAGACATGCATTTGATATGGAGAGGTGCGTCCGTTCACGGTATACCCCTAGCAAAATAATAGAGGTTCGCACACAGCTACATATATTATACGCAGATCATGCAGGCAGAGGCTCTTGCATCGGCGTATCGCCTATGGAGGCGCAATTGGCGCGGGAAAGGGAGGGAATACACTGCTGGTGCCTTGGTATGGCAGGTGAATATGCCCAAGTGTTACTTTGAAACACTCTGATCGTGGTCAGATGAACGACTGCTGGCCGACCACCTCGTGGGCAATCGTTGACTATTTCTTGCGGCCCAAGCCGGCTTACTTTGCGATTGCACGTGAATTGCGTTCATTCACGGTGGGAATGACGCGCAAGGAAAACACTACATTTTCCAACAAGCTGTCTGCGGCGGATTTCGAAATCGAGACCATCCTGCAAGTTTGGGGCACAAATAGCACTTTGACAGAGAAGAAAGCTCGCCTGGAGGTTACCTTGTTTGAGCTAGATTCCGATTGGACCCACCAGTTCACCGAGGACATCTTATTGCAAGCCAACGCGAGCACCGAGCTATTCTCTGGTCCCCTCCCGGGTCAACCAATTCGCACCACGCTGAGCGAGGTCCCTCGTGCGGTAATTGCTTCCGCCCGTCTACTCGACGAACGGGGCACTGTTCTCGGACGTAACTCGAATTGGTATGTCTCACAAGGTTTCGGGTTCCGTCAACCTTACGTCACGGCGCAGGCCAGAACCTTTTAAATTTATCAAGTTTCCTGCCGTCAAAGATCTAGGGCTCGATGTCCGTGTTGGTGCCGACGGAGAATCTGTACACCTCTCCGCTGAGAAACCCATAAAGGGCATTGTTCTTGACGTCGAAGGTGAAGATGTCAGGTGGAGCGATCAAGCCATCGATCTCGTCCCGGGAGACTCCCAGGTCGTTCGAGCGGCTGGGCTCTGTGGCAGAGATGTCAAGGTTAGGTTCCTCGGTGATGGGACGGCGTAATGTTGCCATGCTGTATGATAAACTACCCGATCCGTAGTGTGCTGTTCGATCGGAAGAACATGCGTGTCGAACGAGAGACTGTTATTTATTATTAACCACCAGGGAAGACACTAATGTTCGTAGACAGCCAAAATCCCAGGGAACAAGAACGGCGTAAATTTACAGACGGTACTGCACGAGTACCATAAGACAGGGATGCAAGGAAAAAGCAAAGGAGATTATGAAGACAGTCTAAATCTGGAGAAGGCGGTGCTGGGAAAAATAGACCTAAATACGGATAATGCAAGTCAACAAAGGCAGAGCAATGCAGGAAGACAGCCCTTTCTCGAGGGATAGGATATTGCGGGACAGGGGTAACTCAATAGTAAGTTTTGAGATAACGAGGTGCGACCGAGGAAGTGTCACATAACGATACATCTGCTGCCGCCTTCTGGTTGGTCAGTTTGGCTGTGCGGCGAACGTTTCTCGATCTCAGCAAGACAGAGTTCAAAGACCTTGCCTAGAAAACGGTTTCAGATGAGAAAGACGAATGGGGGACTGCGTGTACGCACCAACGTTGACATTGTTCTTTGCGCTGGTCTCCACCCATGCAGCCTTGTTGGATTTGGCAAGTTCTTGGCCTTCATTGGGTTGAACCTGTCTGCTGTTTGGACTATAAGAATGAACGGTGTTTGACAATAAAGTTGGCAAAAGCAAGGCATGGGGCCATGTAAAAGGGAATGTGCAAACTTACCTGGATTGTAAATCGGTCTTTGCACCCACTATTACACACGGTATGTCGTTCTTTCCACAAAAATCGAGTATCTTGTCATAGACGATCTTGATCATCTCAAAAGACCTTCTGGAAGTGACTGAGTATACTAGAACATAGCCATGTATGCCGATAGCATGCTTGGAGTTGAGGATCGAGTATTCGTCCTAACGGCGGAAAAAAAAAAAGGGTTTGAGATGAACCAGCTAAGGCGGGCTGGGATACTAACTTGACCAGCAGTGTCAATGATGTCACAATCGTATTCAACGCCTTGGTAAACGACGCCCTTGGAAAAGGTACTCTCGATGGTTGGATAGTAAGCTTCTACGAAGTGATTTTCTATGAACTGGATGACAAGAGAGGATTTCCCTGACGACCGTTGAAGGAGGGAGGATGCATGCGAGTGACAGGTGCATACCGACTGAGCGGGAGCCAAGGACAGCAATTTTTCTCTTCCTCATGGTGTTGGCGGCCATATCGGAGGGTGGAGAAGCAGAGAAAAGGATTAAAGAAGAGAAAGAGAATACAAGAAAAGTTGGCGAAACAGGGTCTGGCCGAAAAGTGCGGTTCGTGGCGACGGTGAAACCGATGTCCGCGTTCACGGAGCCGACAGAGCGGAGGAGAGGAGGAAAGGAGATGCCAGGGTTGTGAAGGGAAACAGACAAGGTGTTGGTAGAGAGTGAAGTGAAGAAGCGGGAGATGAGATGGTTTGAGTTATATATGAATGAGCAGACAAGCTCCACATCCGCACAGGGAAGTAAGCGGGGTCTCTACGGTGCCAGACCAAGGAATGTCCAACGCGCACACGCGAGTACTTAATTCACGCAACATTTTTCAGGAACATGTCCACAGAGGTGATGGTCAGCGCTTGAGGAGAGTAATAGGGACCGCTTCTGTACGTCCCCGCCATGTTTGTCCAACCAACACCCGTCTACACAATCAGACAACATCGTAACCGAGTTGTGGTCGGGTCCCGCACAAACCGGAGAATGTTCGCGGTGGAGAAACCATCGCGCCCGACCCTAGTCGCAATGACGCGCATGCCTGCGAAACCCGCGGACGAATTGGGCCGCAGTGTCCTGAGCAAGGTTAACCGAACGCAAATATATGACAAACCACAGCCTCGCAATCCCGTAGCTTTGACCTGAAACAACCGGTACCTATAACCAAACAACTTCCCAGAGCTGACGGTAGCCCCATGATGATGATGATGATGATGATAATGATGATGATAATATGATGGGAGAAGCTGTGTTGCGGCCTTTGGGTGCAATGGCCCAACCCGACCGATGTGGGCAAGCCCCTCCTCTCCTGAGTCCTAACTACATCACATGACATGGTAACCGTCACGTGACTCATCGCGTTTCTCAAGTTGACTTTCGCAAGCAACAACGCAACGAAACGCGCTTCACGCTGCCCTTTACCATGTCTTCCGCTTCTACTCCCAATGATTCTCCTGCGTCGATTCAGCCAATGCACAATCCATCCCAAGCAGCCCATGTCGTCGTTCCGCAGGCTCCTCCAGGGAACACGACCAACGGAAAATCAGCGGGCATGAAGGCTCTTTTGGCAAAGAAGATGGCAAAATCAAAGTATGTCGATCCACCCAGCTAATCCACCATTTTTAACAATTCCCAGCAATCCAAAGTTTGTATCGCCAACCGATAACATGGTGACTCCGGTTACCCAGAAGCTCAACGCTGCTAAACAAAAGCGCTTTTCAAAGTGTGTGATCACAGTCGATCTATTAAACGTGGCTCATCACCACACTACAAGGGGCATCAAATCAACGGGAAACCTCTTTTCAATCAAGGGAAAAGAACGATCGGATGAACACCAAAGCGAAAGTGATGCAGAGCCCGACTCCAAATCACCAGCGGCACCTGTACAAGAAGACGCTAATCCGTTTGAATAATGAGTCGGTTAGTGCATCATTGATGAATGGACATTGGTCTTGTAAGAGTGTGATAAAACCTCCCACATCTGTCGTAGCATTGAATTGTGTGTTGCTCTTGTTCTCTCGCTGAATCTGTACTCTTGTTACTAGAATTATTATGCCTATGATTATTCCCACGTATTCCCCCCACATCGTGCCTACCCCTCCATCCACTCGACCTCCCTTTGTCGACATGGCCGACCAAGACATTGAACTGAACCCAAGTACAATTGCCTTTGCCCAAGAGATTGACGACGTGGTTTCGCAATTCAGACTATTTAACAGGCGACTCTCGCAGCAGTCAGTCACTTTCCCTATGTTGCCACCGCGTTGCACTCATGTTGCTCAGGCAGTTGCACAAGCTCGTTAACGGGCTCCCCAAGATAACGGAAGATGACCTAGTTGCTTCTGGCCACCAAGGCAAGCTTGCCTCGCTACAGCCGTTGCCATTTTGATCCTATTCATGTACGCGTCATCATAGACGACGTTTGTCCCATATGTTTCAACTCATTTCTTGCCACTCTGGCTGAGGAAGAAGTTGCCTATGCCATGGACTCGCCCGCTCACCCTGTCGATCAGCTTGGGGTCACAAAGCTGCAGAACACCTGTGGCCACATATTCTGTCGCAAAGAGTTGCGTGCAGTCCTGTCCTGTCCCTCTTTCTATCATCGTGCTAAGCAATCCCCAGCATTACCAAGTGGATAACGGAAGGGGTTTGTTGCCTTTATTCTCTTTCAACCTAGACTTTACCTTTGCTACCAGCACGATTCGTGCCCAGCCTGTCGACGACCACTTGTCACAGACAGGGAACGTCGGGACGACGGCCCTTCTCCATTTCAGCCGGGAGAGAGCTGGATACAACCTTGGATTGTTGACTCTACTATGGTCGCAAGAGAGACTCATCTGTCCCCTCATTTGCCAACCTTGCCAATCAATTCGCTCGGCATGGAGAATGATCGATATCAGTTAACTAGCATGTTCTCATGACTTTGGTAGTTGGTGCTTAAAATATTGCAAGTACGGCGTCTGCTGTCTATTCCACTCAACTTAGACACAGAGATACTATTTACTGTAAATGATCATGACGAGTAATGGAAAAATCGAAGTCCAGTCCAGAATACCAAGTACGAACGGTGGTTATGAAGGAGGGTAGATTAGAGCTAAAACGAGTCCATGCAAAACAAAAAGCGCATATCGGTAGGTCCGGTTCCCTAGTTTCTCCTGCAGCACCTGAAAAAGTTGCGTTTGAACCAATACCACAGACACTACAATATCCGATGAATTTAGTGCACAGAACACGAACCAAAGCCAACAACACTTACCCCCGTAAACCGCACAGCGGCAAGTGCGAATGTGGAATACAAAATTACGGCGAAGTAAATATTCTGTTTTGTTCGCAATTCGTTTTCATCCTGAACAGCATCCTGCGCACTCGTGAGACCATTAATGTTTTCAATCGCGACTGCCAGCCCAGCATTCGTAAGCATCCAGAATGCGACTAGCCGTGTACGGAATGTCTTGTTCTGATCGTCCATTGTGGGCTTCTCGATGACCTCTTTGACATTAATCTTAGTCACAGCACGAACGACAGTTTCCTTGAACGCGGCATCCACGTCTTCTTGGATCCGATGAGTATCCTCGACGACAGCAGCATCGGTATCCTTGCTCTTCGATGAAGAGACCGACGGAAGTGGTTCAGCCTTATCACTACCCTTGGTGCCCCAGGAGACCTATAAAACGGGTTGGACACGCGTAAATGCGACGGTCCACTGACTCACATCATGCAAGTTGCAAAATGCATAAACATTGAGCACATTCGTGAAACTTGGTGCCAAGCACAGATACTGGAAGAAACTGGAGAACATATGCCAGGGGTCTCGCTGAAATGCCAGTTCGTGAAGAACAGATCCAGCAGATATGCAAGAACTTACGTAGAGGAAAGATGCGATAAGATAAATCCCTAAGCGCAAAAATGAGTCCAGTGGCCCACCTCACAAAGGTAGCCTACCAAATGTCGAAACCATCGCAGCAATTAGTGCGCCGACTGGCGGGGTGAAGAACGTTAAGATAACTTGCGAGGCAGTCTTATTCTTTAGCTCATTAGGAATACTCTACAGTAAACGGATAAATCGTTTGCAAAAACACGGACAGATATGAACTCGCCGCAAATGCCTTGATCGTTAACCAAAAGGAACAGATGAGCAGGTAAACTGCCAGGAATGCATAGACCCTACGGAGAATGAGCAAAGGAATAGTCTTCGATACATACAACTGACCAAAGAGTTACGGCATACGCAGTTCGCTCGCCTTTGGGCCTATTCCCGAGGGCTAGAACAAACTGATAGGAATCAACAGGCCGCAAGTGATTAGAAAACAGACAACTCACTTGTAACGCAAGGAAAGCCAAGTAAATCCACTTGAAGGCTAAGTTTACCCAATGAGTCTGAACAGTCGTCAGTATCACCGAGGCCCAGAAGAGAAATTACGTGCAATGTCCGCAGTGCCAAAGATGATAATCGACTGTGATGGTAATAGGTCGATAATGATACTGAACGTTAACCAGATGTTGGCCAGAGCGAACCAGGAGAACACCAACGAGAAAATGTTGTACTGTGGGGGCCTTAGTTATTCTAGAAATGCCTGATAGTTACCACGCACCAAAGCCTGTATGTGAAAAAAGAACATTCTGATGATCCCGTGGCCCGAACGGTAAAGCTGGAAGAAGTTCACTAATGCATACTGAAGAAAATTCAGACGGATTCGGCCTTCGAAGCAATCAACTTGACAGCTCGGACACTTACAACCGAAGCAGCGAAGGAGCCATTCAACCAACGACGGCGCTGGCCAATCAACTCGACGGCGGTTTCTGGAACGTCCGTCTCTGCCTTCGAAGGCTTTACATAGGTCAAAGTCCAGCGATCGCCGGCTTTCGCCACCAACTCGAAGCACAGGATACGATCTTCGGCTAAGAACATATTCTTGGTGAAAATACTCATGCCATAGATACCCTTGGCTCCAAGACGATCGGCAAGTGAGTGATCACCGTGGAAATACTGCTCGAGAGGTCGCCCGAGGATTGCACGAAAACGATATGCAGAGAAAGCACCAGGAAGAACAGATACATAACCAAAACTGCTTTCGAGCGGTTTGTCTATCAGCTGTCGTCAGACACGCATGTAACGACAAAAAAAAAATTACCGAGAATGTTAGACATCTTATACTCAAAATTCTGTGCCGCAACCAATGGGTTCAGGAGTTTCCTCCCCCCTTCGATCATAGCGTGAATTTCTCCACAGCATCCACCTAAATGAGCATCATTGTAGAATGCCTCCCACAGGTAGTAGAGAGACTTGTGTCCTGGCTTTGTTCCAGCGTCAATGAGGACACAAATGTCAGGCTAAAAGACGAAATCGGAAGATAACCTTGCGGGACGATCAGAATTAAATACCTTCAATATGCGTCCTATGGCATTGAAGAGCCAGCGATGAGAATTGATCTTCTTTTGATTCTTGGCCTTCAAAACTAAAATGATTTGAACGGGGACTAGATTATTGGGATCGTTCTCATGCGGAAGGACGAGTTGTGGGGTTGGGTCCACAGAAAGCTGGGTAGTATACTGTAGGTGGTGTTAGTAAAGATCCAACTGCGCCGGGAAGAGCTAACCTCAAAAATGTGAGCAACGGTATCCTTTCCATCTACTTGTTTTTTCATAACACCATCCTGATAAGCGCCCACTGTAGCCAAGATATCGAGGACGCTCTTGTCCATTGGCTCCAGACCATCGACGATAAGAGCAACCACAATCCTCTGCCAACCTGGCATTCCTTCCTCTTCTACTCGCCGCCAATATTTTGACTGCTTTGTCTTGCAGATATCACGAATGTTCAACATGACACCGTGGAGAGTGCGGGCATATAGGGTTTTGTCTTCGTTGTAAGAGGTGACGGCAATGAGAATGTCAGTTTGACGGTTGTAGAGTTTGGCCCGTAGCGACCATCCGTCGGCCTCCGTAAAGTCATCCGGATCAACAGTGGCTGCACTGTATCGCATGTGACTATTTTGTGTAGGATTAGTCAAGACCCAAAAAAAAAGAAGTAATTGGACCAACGAAAATTCCGTAGTGCTGGTCATTGCATATTTTGCTTCGATTGCACTGTGGACAGGGGTAGGAACAGGGTATTCGGTGATGAAGTTGCCCTTGGTGAGTTTGACTTTACGAGTAACGCCACGCTTGATGGTCTGGCGACGTCTCCACGCAGTTTCAACTCCGTTAGTGGACTGAGACATTGCTGAACTTGGACGAGGGTATGGGTCTCCGTAAGCGGAGGGGTCGACGGGACTATAATAATCACATAGGTAGAAGGAGTTAGAAAGAAGTGTCACGGAGACAAGGTACGACTTACCCAGGTGGATAATAACCGCCAGCAGCATAAGTCTCACCTCCAGTCAAGGGAAGTTTTTCAGCGTAGTCCTCATCAGCATAGCCCGCAGCACCAAACTCACGAGGGAGATTGGTGGTGCTCTCGAAGGGAGAATTAGTGGCACTGTCGTATGTCCTTGGAGGTTCTGGAAAGTGAGTTTGGCGGGGACGATCAGCGAAGGGATCGCCGTAGGGTTCGCCTTGGGACGGGGACGACATGATGGTGGACCTGTGAGGAAGAAGAAAAGTTTTTGAGCGGCGACCTAGGGTATTGAATAAACCCAAACCCAAGCTTAGGCTAGGTTGGAAACAACAAAACAATGCGGTCAAAACGGAAACGGGCGATGCGATGTTATACACCGCCTACAAGCGGACCTCTGTCACCACGATGCCACACCTCACAACAAAATAATATTCTACCGGGAAAATAATCATCTCTCTAGCATAGCTCATCAGCAGGACCTCGGACATCCCCCCCTGGCCGCAGTCTATCGCCGCTCAACGTGTGATAGAGCAAACTGTATGTACCAGCATTCGTGATCAGCCATACAGTGCAGCACAGCGCTCCTCGAATGCTTTGACCATAAGCTTTGAAACCTGCCCGAAGAATGTCGCAGACACGCTGGTGTACATTGGGTTTGCGAATGCAAAGGCCAGGTCCAGCGTGACTAGCGTTGGGCCAGGGTCAGCCAACGCCCCCTGGTGTTGTGTAGAGAACAGAGACGATGAACCAACCACTGGCTGCAAGCGCCAAGTCGTGGTCAAGGACTCGAACAGCGGAGTTGACGAAGAGGCATATGCCTACGCACAACTGTGAGCGGTCCATGACATGGAAAATGCAATTGGAGACATTCAAATACCTCCACAAACTCATGCGGCCTGCATGTCACCGTGCTGACATAGCTCTCCCTGAACGCAAGGAAGCCCACTGTGAGTTCAGCTTCCATCATTGTCATTCCGTCTTGTAGCCCCTTGCTCTCAAGAATCCGTGAACTGGTACAGTAGGGCACGAACTTTGAATACGACTCTACATCCGCAATGATCCTGTACAGATCACTCCGTCGGTATCTGCGTGAACTTGTGTTGGTGAATGGTCAATTGTTGAAGTACAGTAACGCACGGAAGGACCTTCCGCTCATGATAACGTTGCGTTTCCGGCTCATGAGGAACAGAAAAATTCGGAAGGTTAAAGAAGGCTCTTCGCGGCTGCGTGGAACGAGTAGTCGGTGTAGCGCACCGAGTGGCTCTCAACATTAACAACATATAATTATTTCCTAATATGATCGCACATCTTTGGCTCCAAACCACCGAAAACACCGTCAGGTGCGGGCCTTGGGCGAAATTATTCTGGCGGACTTTCAGATGTATGCCCGGTAGCTCACGCAGCGAGACGGCACACGAGCGAGTGGTACAGAGAACCGAGGTGATACTTACGATCACATATGCATGAGAAGATCGCTTGATCGGAAATTAGGACCAGACAGGAGAATAGGTGTTTCCGGTGGTCATTTCCGTACGCAGTGAATCAGTCCTGCGTCGTTTGACAGACAGTGGCATCACACAGAACAAATTGCATATGCCTAGGAAAGGCCAGGTGACTGCCGAGTACGCTTCACACTTTTAGCAGAACCGACACAAGGATATCTCATTGCGCTGCGTACTAAACATGAGAGAAACATATTACCCAGCGAATTCTGCATTCTCGGTACAATCTCTCGCGATCTGCAATGTTTGAATCAATGCCAGTTGACACCATAAGTAAAGATCTTACATGTCCTTCATGTCCACATTTGTAGCACGTCTTATTCTTGTTTATAACGTTCGTACCCAAAGTTGATGACCCATCTGCAAAGGCTGTGCCTGGTGCAGCGAGACACGTCCTTGAAACACCTTAAGTCGACCTCCTCATTGGTATGACACTAAATGACTTGTACCTAGCCATGTGGTTTGGACCCCCACAGCGGTAGCACTTTACTGGAGGCAAAGCCGACATATTCAGTGCACGTCCCGGAGGCGGCACACGGGATGCAAATCCAGCGCTTGCAATCCCTGTTGCTCCGCTAGGGCAATTCCGGGCAATGTGGCCAAAGCGTCCGCAATTCTGGCGAGGTCGATGAGGGACGATGACCTAAAGCAGATTCACGACAAGCTCACATAACATTTCTGATTCCCACCCTGGATTCTTATATTGGGGCATTCAGCTTGAATGTGTCCTATGCCACCGCAAGAATAGCACTGCTTCGCTGCGACAGTTCGCGGTGAGGGGCAGGCGGAGGATTCATGTCCTGGCTGACGACAATTGTAACAGAGACGTTGCTCCGAGGAGCAGTTCTCGGCAATATGGCCCACTGTATATTATTCTCAAATATTCATACTTGGAGGGGTGTGCACGCACGATTTCCGCACTTGAAACAACCTTTGCGTGAAAACTGGTACGCCATATCTTGAGATCCGGACCTGGCCTGAGGTTCAAAAGGGACATTACGACGGTGTGAAGACGGTAGTGTTGGACAGACCTCTTCTTCCCACTTCCGACTGGCCACTAACTTAACCTCTCAGCTCACCTCGGAGGATGGAGATGTCGATGGATGGCTTCAAGCCGCTATGATTTCGGTTAGAGTTCACAATTTCACCCGCCCTAAATCAGAGACCCTGTGGCGTGTTTGATCTGTTCAGCTGAGTATGAAATGACCTGCACTGACCAAAGTGAGCCAGAGCCATCAACCACGCTACTGTAGAGTGCGTCTGGAGCTTCATCTTGGTTTGCTATTTCCGTTGTACATCTCCGAAAAATCACGCTTGCCTCTACTCCGACAGCCGTTCTTGAGATGTTTCACCATGCTGCCTCTCTATCGCTGACCTTATAAAGAAAAATGCAAAAGTGAAGCTTTCTTTGGGACCCATATCCCCCCCCTCCCAAGGATCACCGTCGTCACGCAGGTAGCTCATGCCGTACAACTTACCAAACGGTCGCTGACTGGAAATCGGTTTTCTACGTATACTTAGGTCCTGCCTCCCAGCGTGGAGCCGACCTTAGCACGCTCGCGTCCATCGCGCTTCTTGTGAGGGTGCCGAGCGACTTCCCCGTCAGGTTTGTATCTAGTGTCGACTTGGTCCTGCCATGTCTTCACAGTGCGTTATACAGAGTATATTGTATTCTTTCGTGGACGCCGTTGCACATCCTCGCAACAAGTGTCGTAACGAGCGATCTAAGCACGGCTCAACGTATGGAAGGAGGAGATAAATTGCGTAATGACCTAGGGTACAGCCTGCATTTGTATGTGCCATTGGCCAAATTTGCTTGTCTCGGGGAGGCTTTCCCCTACAACTTTTGTCGCCTCGCGATCACCCATGATGGGGCTATTTAACACTCTTGGAAAGTGGCACCCACCAAACCTTTTCTTCCGCTATCCCCGATTGATGTGTAGCAAGTCACCGCTGTCTGCGGGTCACCGGCCATCAATCATTACTCAAGTTTGTAAGGGCCGATGGCTATAAATTCTCGTGCTACGAAGAATTGTGTCACTGAACATAGTGGCGTTATAAACCAGGAGGTCTGGCATTGTCTCTTTGTGCGATCGGCTCGAGTCGCACATGGAAGAACTCGACAATTGACAACCCAATCTCTCATATTTTGTCGCGCTTTGCGGACACGAAACCGGTGCCTGGCCGGAGCGGGTGACAACATATTACGGCTACCAGATGTTAGGGTCATACTCGTCTGGCCTTTTACTCCCACCACTCCCTCAAACCCAGTGCGGACTACCCACCTAATGACGTCTTCCACTCCTTTCCGAATGGTTATGCTTTCAGATCCGGCCGACTCAAATGACATCCAGTACGTACGATGAACCCTTTCTTTTTCCGAAAGGATAATAATTGCAGTGTCGACACTAAGAATACTGCGGCCAAATGGTTATACGGGCCGGGCTGTTTACTGTCTGTAATCCACTTCGCGATATATTAACATTTGCGCCTCGAAGCGAACCGAGGGCAGTCTGTTTTCCTGAAACGCCAGGACAAGGCGCATTGACAAAAACCAATGAGTTTTCCACCCCATCGGCTAGCAAGAATACCGCCCTTTATCAGCCGTTGGTTAGGCCATCGCCCTTCCTCTCCAAAGCCACTATCACATTTCGGCGTCGCATTTTGGTCTTTTGTCGCCGCGTTTTGCGGAATCTCTGTGATTCAGACTACCTTCCGCTCACATTATTTCACACAAAGAGCAGTCCCACCGGTGATTGCCAGCTATGTGAGGGTTGATTTTTTGACAGGTCTTGTCAGTCTAAAGTACTGAACGTGATCGCCGCCACAGGGTGCCTCAGCTATCTTGATTTATGGCTCTATCGATAGTGCTCTGGCTCAACCCAGAGCACTTATCGGTGGCCATTTCATCGGAGCACTCATTGGTGTTTCCGTGTCAAAGTTATTCCAACTTTTGCCTCCCGAACGCTACACCGAGCTTCAGTGGCTGGCTGGGTCACTCGCCGTCTCACTCAGCCTCGTAGCTATGCAATTCACCAACACAGTCCATCCTCCAGCTGGGGCAACGGCCCTCTTTGCGGCCGTTAATCAGCAAGTCATCGATCTGTCGTGGTATCTGCTCCCTGTCGTCCTTCTTTCGTCCACCCTTGCTCTTGTCGTCGCACTTGTTGTCAACAATATCCAGCGGAGGTATCCTGTGTTTTGGCTCATGCCGGATGCAGCGCCGCCCTTAGCCATGCCATCCACATCATCGAGTAGCTGGGGTAGCGACACTGGTTCCCCTCAAGAGAAAGCGGACAATGACAATCGACAAAGTGTACTTTAGACATTGATACATTTTTCGGTTTCTCTTCCTTTCCTGCACAGAAACTGCATCCCATAGAGCGTTTGGTACCTAGAACCACAGTTCATGAATGATATGCTTATCACCAGACTGACACGGGGCTGTTTCGTATACATAACACTCAACCCTCGACCCTTCAAAATGGCTTCGCTTCCCCCCTCTGCCCAGGGTTAGGACGGCTCCCCCACGATCAATGTGCAGACTGTCGTCACTTTCTACTATTCCCGTTTTCAGTGCGTCATCTCTGTGCCTTGCGAAAATGTCCGGTCTTCGAACCACGAACCTTGTTGCCCATAACCCCACCGGACAGTAGAAAAGACTCCAACCACTCCCACAGGTTCTCTTTCATAGTCAAGTATCATGTCCCCGGTGAGTGGAGTGGTTTGGTGCTTTCAATGTCTCAAGAAAACTTATCGAGTGAGCCGTGAGCAGGTAAGGATTCCTTCCCGAGAAGAGTATCTCCTCTTAGCCAAAGTTGCCGAAGAGGCAGAACGTTACGAAGGTCGCTCATCCCTGTAGGATGAACGATCGCGGTTGCTTATACTGTTGAAATTCAGACTTGGTGGCGCAAATGAAGGGTCTGATTCAGACCTATGGTGCCCTTACTATTGAAGAACGTAACCTTCTTTCTGTCGCTTACAAGAACCTCACCAATGCCCTTCGTGGTAGTTGGAGGATCATCGACTCTTTGGAGAAACTGGAAACAAACCGGCTAATAGGGCGTAACACCACGCACCAGGTGCAGTTGATCAGCCAGCAACGTAGCCGTGTCGAGAACGAACTTGCCGAAGTTTGCAAAGACATCGTGAAGCTGCTTGATGATTACTTGCTGTCAACGGCCGAGCCTGGAGAAGAGACAGTATTCTATTACAAAATGTGAGAATGACGGTGAAATCCTTTGGTTTTAGAACAATTTATCCTCATGGCTCATACAGGAAGGGCGATTACTTTCGTTACCTGGCCGAATTCGCACAGCAAAGTGATAGGAGCAACTACTCTGACCTTTCTCTGGCCGCATACAAGCATGCGTACAAGCATGCGTTGGCCAAGCTGGAACCTACGCATCCCACAAGACTTGGGTTGGCTCTGAACTTTGCGGTGTATTATCATGATGTCCGCAAAAGCCCTGAACGCGCTTGTCATCTTGGAAAACATGCTTTCGACGAGGCAGTCGCCTGCTTGAACGAGTCATCATCAGTTCAAGTGATGCGAGACTCGATGATGATTCTGCAATTGTTACGGGACGATTTGGTGATATGGTCCGGAGAGATGCAGAGAGGTAAGCCTTTCGATGATTTGCCACTTTGCTTTCTGACACATTCTTAATCATGAAGCCGAACACTCTGTGATCAAGGGGTAGAGTTTTATGGTAATCTGAGGTTGTCCTGGTCACCTTCTGTATGCATGCTCTTTGCGACATTTAAACAAACATTTCGGGATGAGTATCACGAAGGCAGATTACTTTTCAGAGTGGCTGGGAGAAGGTAGCAGCTACCAGGAGCGGAAAGACTAATGTTGCATCAGCGAAAACCTTGAGGGACGGGCACATCAGTATTAAAATTTGGGCGTGTGAGGAATGGAATACTTTAACCGATTCCGCATTAGCGCGAATCTTTCCCCATGAGACCGCTTCGTCTGGCCGGGCACCAGAATCGGATCCGTCAAACTCTTGACCCGTATTCTATTAAGTTGGTCAGCAACGCCGAGAACGACCAGAACAAGTTCTAACAATGAATACTGAATAGTCGGCCCCATTCCTCTGCAAAGGGGTCAACATAGATCACCTGGTTGGAGATAGGGCATCTTACGATCAGCATAGCGTTGGCGATC
Organism: Xerocomus potaroensis; assembly: GCA_038088895.1. Lineage (NCBI taxonomy): Eukaryota > Fungi > Basidiomycota > Agaricomycetes > Boletales > Boletaceae > Xerocomus > Xerocomus potaroensis. The sequence goes on along the minus strand of JBBPJT010000029.1, from coordinate 57,073 downwards.
TGATGCTTACAGACTCCTCCCCCTAGGATGATCATTCCCGCTTTCCTCGACCTGCGAGATAGCTCGTTTAGGGCACGGATATCACTCACGATATCTACGATCAGTCCCGGAGATCGGAAGGAATGAAAATAAATCATATCTCCTATTGAACCATCGGTGAGGGCAGGGCAAAAAACCGGAATATCGTTCTGGAACGGTGTGGATCAGCCTTTCCGAAAGTGGACTACGTAGGTATGTCAAAATGCATTGTATTTACTTTATACGCCCAGTAATACACGGATTCTTCGTTGTTAATTTCTTTCCCTAGACGGCGAATGAAAGTGCTTGGAGTCCATACTTGACCGGAGGCCTTCTGCTCCGTTAGCATGGTATCGAGGATGGGAATAAACCAATCCTCAAATTTGCAGTAGTTGTCGTTGGGTAGTACGAGGTTTCCAACGCGATTGAGACCCCTTCTTCGAAGATCTGCACCATCCATATTGAAATCAGCAAGATATGTTTTCCCGAGACACTTGATGAAATCTTCCTCAATTCCCCCTGCGGTCGTTACGATTGCTGAAATATGCTTGTGCTTCACGAGATAGAGTAGAATCTCCCGTAAGCCGGAGGAGATGAGGTTCGAAGTGTAACCAAGGAAGATATTACAGCGCGTTTGAGCCCTTATTTGGGCGTCCGCGTATTCATCCGGTTCGTCTGGCAAGATAGGTTCGTCTGAGAGACGCCATTTTCGCTGCGAGGCAAGGAAGGGTTGAATAAGTAAATGTGAATAACTGTGTACGTACCATATGATTAACAATCTCGATGGCCTTTGCTAAGCTGGTCGCCTGGAATCCAATCCTCTCGTAGCTTCCAAGGAGATCCTGGAGTGACGGGTGATTATCAAAATCTGGCCCTTGGACTGAGATGGCAGTTTCTGGCACAGGTTCGGACGGTTTGAGTACTGCGGCTGCAGCCCCTGCAGGAATCTGAGAGACCATGTGATGACTTTTTTTGGGCACTTGCTGAATTAAATAAACTCAGTCACGCTCGTCGTCACATCACGCGCTGACCATTCATCCGTTCACTTTATAGATGTCTACGACGAGACGTACCGTCTCCGTTGTCCTTATATCATCTGCACTGGAGGCGATATTGTCCTCAAAGGATGCAAAACGTTCCCCACCTCTGCGCGACAGCGCGCAGAAAGCTCTGGAAATGGTCAGAGCAGGGAAAGGCAGTGACGGGCCACGGGAAATCTTCGAGCCTCTTCGACTTGCTTGTGAGACTAGAAGCGAAAAACTCATGATAGCCAGTCTGGACTGCATCTCCAAGTTGATATCGTATTCTTTCTTCGCCGAGGAGGGTCCTGCTCCCTTACTCCCATCCCCTCCCCCCTCCCCTACATCGCAAGGTCGTCGGTCTATGTCTACCTCGCACTCGAGTATTCCGCAACCATCGCTCGTTGATCTAGTGGTCCACACCATAACTGCCTGTCATTGCGAAACAACGCCGGAAACAGTTTCCCTACAGATCGTCAAAGCTCTTCTCTCTCTTGTCCTCTCTCCTACGATTCTCGTTCATCATTCCTCATTACTGAAAGCTGTGCGGACAGTGTACAATGTGTTTCTTTTGAGTACGGATCCAGTGAATCAGGTGGTTGCTCAAGGTGGACTAACACAGATGGTGCATCACATCTTTGCGCGGTGCAGACCGGGAAAATCCGTGGAGTCGGATGAGGAAGCAGTCCTCAAGTCTTCTGTCAGCTTCGAGACACTGGGTTCACCAACCCATCATCACGTCACTGTGAACGCTGAAACTCGTTCGTCATTAGAATCGCACCCCGAGTCCAACTCAACGTATGTGGGGAACGTCGAGATTGAGGATGGACACGAGGACACGCCCCCTGATCTTCTTGAGAACGCGCCCCCCGATTCGCCAGAGGAGGGTTCTGCTGACTTGCTTGCGGAATCGGTGGTTTTACAAGCACCGTTGAGTGGTCAAGACAATGGCGAGGAAGGGTGAGCAATGCTAACAGACACGCTTCTGGAATGAATTACTGACCTGCAGATACGGCTTGCTGACAGGCCGGTTCGTTCGTCCCCAGAGGATGGGACAGAGGCCGTGCACACCCATGCAGAGCTCTCCATTCAGGATATGTTCATAAAGGATGCATTTCTGGTCTTCCGAGCTCTGTGCAAATTGACAATGAAGCCTTTGAATACTGAAAGGTTCGTGCGTATTTGATCCAGTCTGTCACCTATCCTCACGAGTCAGTTTTCAGCGAGCGCGATCTAAAGTCACACGCAATGCGGTCGAAACTTCTTTCCCTTCACCTCGTATTGACGATTTTGAACTCGCACATGAGTCTTCTCGTCGATCCTTCGGCAGTCATCTATTCAAGTTCTTCGCACGAAGCGACGACATTTATACAAGCAATCAATCAATATCTCTGCTTGACCTTGAGTAGAAATGCTGTAAGCCCGGTCCCACAAGTGTTTGATGTGAGCGTAGAGATTTTCTGGCGTGTGGTGTCTGGCATGCGTACTAGGCTCAAGGTATGCATCCAAATATATTATTGTACTATGACGTTGATATTTCATATGAAAACCAGAAAGAGATCGAAGTTCTTTTGCATGAGATTTTTATTCCCATCCTAGAGATGAGGACATCGACTCTTAAGCAGAAGGGTGTCATTCTCGCAATGCTCTCCAAACTCTGCCTTGATCCACAAGCATTGGTGGAATTGTACCTCAACTATGACTGCGATAGCGAGGCTGCAGATAATATATACGAACAGTAAGAGTCTTATGTGCCATCCTTCTCTAACTGAGTAACCCACTTAGTTTGATGAACATTATTTCAAAAATTGCAACATTACCATATAACGCTTCGCAGCCCAAGCACACTGAACCCGCCAGCCCTGCAGCCAATCCACAGGCCAAGGCACATGGTTCATCTTACTCTTCTGGGGTGATCTCTGTTTCGGGCACAATAGATACTTCCACTATCGGGCATTCGGAGGGCCAGTTACGGAGACAAGGGATCGAATGTCTCGCCTCTGTACTTAGATCATTAGTGACCTGGGGTACTGCTTCAGGCAAGACTCCAGCAGATCACAATAGCGACTCTGGAACTCGCAGTCAAACAGGAGAGGAAACAGGTCATGACTCCATAACTCCGGATCAGTCCCTTGACAGAATAGCAACCTCATCCGGAAGTGTAGAGGCCCTTCGACAACCGACACCCGACGTTGTGGATGACCCGACTAGGTTTGAGAATGCAAAGCAGAAGAAGACGACCTTGCTCGAAGGTATCAAGAAATTTAATTTCAGGCCAAAGCGCGTAAGTTCCACTCGGCCTGTGTGAGAATTTGTTATTTTATGCTGTATAGGGTATCCAATTCCTTCAGGAGACCGGTTCCATTCCTGGCTCGTCACCGCAGGACGTTGCACATTTCCTCTTGACTACGGACGGTTTAAGTAAGACCATGATTGGAGAGTACCTGGGTGAGGGGTACGTGACAATGTAATCTTACTCGGTACTGCTCTCATTGTCATGTTGCAGTGACGAAGCGAACGTAGCTATCATGCACGCTTTCGTCGATTTTCTTGACTTTCGGAATTTGAAGTTCATTGATGCCCTACGACTTTTTCTGCAAGCATTTCGTCTTCCAGGAGAGGCTCAGAAGATAGATCGCTTCATGCTCAAATTTGCTGAAAGGTATATTGCAGGAAACTCGCAGACACCTTTCAAGAATGCAGGTAATTTGTCGTAGATTCCTGTTGACTACAGCTGATACGGAATACCCGTGATAGATACTGCTTATGTGCTCTCGTACTCTACGATCATGCTCAACACCGATGCTCATAGCCCACAAGTCAAGAATCGCATGACTAAGTCCGACTTCATCCGGAACAATCGAGGAATCAACGATGGAGAGGACCTTCCGGAGGAGTTCCTGTCCAGTATATTTGATGAGATTCAATATAACGAAATACGAATGAAAGACGAGATCGATGCTACTGTCAACCTTCCGAGTGCAGGTGCTGGTCTGGCCAATGTCCTTGCTAACGTCGGCAGGGACCTTCAAAAGGAAGCATATATACTTCAATCCAGTAGCATAGCCAACAAAACAGAGGTTAGAGAGTTTGTCAACCCTATCTTGATGCCATGCTTACCCATTATCTTTAGGCTCTCTTCAGAACGCTAATGCGCTCTCAGCGTCGATCTCGTACTGGAGAACACTTCTTTAGTGCCTCTCATTTCATCCATGTACGGCCGATGTTCGAAGTTGCTTGGATACCCTTCCTTGCAGGGCTGTCAGGGCCTCTCCAGAATACGGATGATCTAGAGGTCGTTGACTTGTGCCTTGACGGGTTCAAGAATGCAATCCGAATTGCATGTTTCTTTGACTTGGAGCTAGAGCGCAATGCTTTTGTAACTACCCTGGCAAAATTCACTTTCCTCAGCAATCTAGGAGAGATGAAAACGAAGAACATGGAAGCCATCAAGACTCTTTTGGATATTGCGGTGAGCGAAGGAAATAACCTGAAGGGATCCTGGCGCGAGGTGTTGTCGTGTGTCAGTCAGCTGGAACACATGCAGCTGATAAGTGGTGGTGTCGAAGTTCCTGATGGTGGCAAGACAGGGTCAGATATCCCACCAGACGAAGAGGTACATAGACACTGATATTGTTTCTAGTCGCCTCAAGAAACTGCCAACTGAAGACCTTGCAAACGAAAGTCGATCAACGCATATTACCGTTGCGGCCGATATGGTTTTTTCTCTCAGTCATCATCTTTCGGGGGTGGGTCGTTTACCTCTGAAACTTCGAAGTGTTAACTCCATTGCAGACTGCAATCGTGGACTTTGTTCGGGCCCTTTGTGACGTCTCGTGGGAGGAAATTCAATCTTCCGGGCTTTCGCAACATCCACGCCTCTTTAGCCTTCAAAAACTGGTTGAAATATCCTATTACAACATGAACCGCATCCGGCTGGAGTGGTCCAATCTCTGGGACATTTTAGGGGAACATTTCAATCAAGTGTGTCTTGTCTTTGGTGTTGTTAGTTGTGACTCACTGGTTGGTAGGTTTGCTGTCATAGTAATCCTTACGTCGGGTTTTTCGCACTGGATTCTTTAAGGCAACTATCGATGCGTTTCCTCGAAAAAGAGGAGTTGCCGCACTTTAAGTTCCAGAAGGATTTTCTCAAGCCATTTGAACACACTATGATCCATAATGCTAATCCGGATGTTCGCGATATGGTAAGCACCTCGGTCAAGCTGTGGCGATCTAGTATCATGCTTTTGTCGATAGGTTTTGCAATGCCTTCAGCAAATGGTACAAGCACGGGTTCAGAACATGCGATCAGGCTGGCGAACTATGTTTGGCGTTTTCTCCGCTGCCTCCAGAGTACTCACAGGTATAAGCTTCATGGACCGTGCAGGTTTCGTGATTGATCCTTCTCCAGAACGAATTGCCAACTCTGCGTTTGAGATAGTGAGCCGGCTGAATAGGGAACATTTTGCTGCCATCGTCCGCCATGGTTCATTTGCAGACTTAACTGTCTGTGTCACCGAATTTTGTAAAGTGAGCAAGTACCAAAAGCTCAGCTTACTCGCCATTGCGATGCTCCGTGGTGTTATCCCGGTTATGCTCAACTCACCAGAGTGCATTCTCGGTCCCGTAGGACAACCACCTACTGAAGACGGTATGATACGCTTTTGGTTCCCAGCTTTGTTTGGTTTCTACGATATAATAATGAACGGAGAGGACCTAGAAGTGCGGCGATTGTAAGACATTCATTCCAATTCCTCTAACATCACTAGACCAAATCCCCATGTTTGCAGAGCACTTGACTCACTTTTCACAACGTTGAAGACCCACGGAACCACATTCCCCACCGAATTTTGGAATAGTATCTGTCAAGAGCTCCTGTTCCCTATATTTGCCATTCTGAAGTCGAGCCAAGACCTATCACGATTCAGCACACAAGAAGATATGAGTGTCTGGCTATCAACAACTATGATCCAAGCTCTTCGCGATCTTGTCGACCTTTTCACATTCTACTATGATACTCTGGAACGTTTCCTTGATGGGCTATTGGATTTATTGTGTGTCTGCATCTGTCAAGGTCAGTCCAAGACGTTTATATCCACCTACAAATTGACAGTTGTAATAGAAAATGACACGCTTGCGCGTATTGGAACTTCATGCTTACAACAATTCTTGGAGAATAACTCAGAAAAGCTAAGTGCCGCGCGATGGGAGCAAGTAACGTCTACCTTTGTCAGATTGTTTCGGACGACTACGCCCCATCAGCTGTTTGACGAGACCTTACGAGTGGAGATTGATGGTAGTACGACCGATTTTGATACTTCAGGTAAGCAAACTCGCTACCGTGACCAATACCAGTGCCGAGAGAAACAGACTCTACCGGACAAGCAATCCTACCTGCTCCCCTTTCTCCCACGAGTGAACGTCCGTCAAGTGAAACGAAGCCATCAGTTGTCAGTCGACGCCGGGCATTCAAGCAAATCATTGTAAAATGTGTTCTGCAACTGTTCCTAATCGAAACTACCAGTGATTTGCTCCGCAATGACCCTGTCTATTGTGCTATGCCTCCGGGTCAGTTGCTCAGATTGATGGGTGTGCTAGATCATAGCTATCAATTTGCACGCATGTTCAATGATGACAAGGAGCTTCGCACCGGTTTGTGGAAAGTCGGTGAGCGGTGTTTTGAGCTTCTTATATCTGAATCGCATTAAAAATCCTCGAGGCTTTATGAAACATCTTCCAAATCTACTGAAACAAGAGTCCAGCAGTGCTGCAACATTGGTACATGTACTGCTTAGAATGTATTTTGACGAGCGGGCAGAACATCAATCCATGAAATCCCAAATAACTGAACGACTCCTACCGTAGGTTCCCTAGTGTCTCGCCCCGCCGAGAACTAATATGTCCGATGTAGACTTGGTTTGAATGTCTTGTCGGACTACATCAAATTGCGAGCCGATACACAAGCCAAAAACATTGCTGCCTGGACACCTGTTGTGACCGAGGTTCTTGATGGCTTCTGCCGTTTCGACGATAAAACAGTAGGCCGTTGGACTTCGTTGGTCTGCACGGTATTGATCGAGTGGTTAGTTTCGCAAATACCTCCCGGTCATCTATCCATTGAGCACGGGTCTACTGGCTCGTGATATCGCCCCTGAAATAAGGTTGGGTTTGAAGAGTTATTTCGAACGGGTTGGGTACACTTATAGGATTATGGAATCATCGTAGTTGTATTCACTTCCACCATTGTTCTCGCTCTGTCGTGCTTCCATATCCCACCGGATTATCAGTCAAGTTAGATGGATTACAAGAGGGACCGGATACAAGCATTAATACCCTGTGTACCCACTCTGAAAACCAGCGTTGGGCTGGATACCCCAACCGGTGGGTTGAGAAACCCATCCTGTTGGCTGAGCTGGTATACGTCAGCAAATTTGATCCCAAAAAAAATGACTTCAACTCACAGTTGACCCGAAGAGCATCGTATTTGTCTGTTGAACCATGAGCTAGACGAAAAAAAAGCACCCGGCCATACTCACCTGCTTGCTGGGGTGCCACATGCTCATTACCGGATGCGAATGTTCCCGACTTCATCTGCGCGAAGATATTCGCAGGAGATGTATTTGAGTTCGAAGTACTGTTCGACGGCGCTGGGGACGGAGTGGATATGACATTGTTGAATGGCGATTGTCCAAATAGCGAAAAACCGGTCGGATCTGCAATACGATGTTACCAGACAAGTGGAATGCTCCGCTTCACTCACTGGTTTGTACCGGCGGGACTCCCGTGTTGTGAAAAGCAGGAGTTGGCGTGAAAACACCAAATGACCCACCACTAACTCCCGTAGGGTGGGTCAGAACGGGACTAGATGTCGGGAATCCAGTAGGTTGTGAACCAATGATATGGGGGTTTCCAGGAAATCCGGTAACTTGAGGCCGCAGGAAAGAAGGCTGGGTGGACTGAGGTTGAGGTTGGAAGGGCGATATATTAGAAGGACGCGCTGAGACGAAGCCACCAAACCCAGTCTGTGTAGGTATCAAAGGCTGTAATAGCCCCTGGTTTGCAGGTACCGGTGCGTACGGCCCCCGTGGGCCATTCTGTTGGGGAAGTAAAGGAGTCGCGGACTGTTGATTCTGGAGAGGCTGGCCAAGGGGGGAGGGAGACCCCATACCAAGCCCGTTGTTGTAGTTTGGTGGTGAAGCTACCGGCGGAGAAGTGATAAGGGGTGCGGACGCGGAGGTAGGGGTTAGAGAAAGGGAAGGCATAGCCTGGTTCGTCTTGAGTTGGCTAAGGCGCGCCAGCTGATCGAATATATCAGCTTCCGTAGTCTTCGCAAGAGAACTGGAGCCAGCTTCTTGAACAACAGGGAGGGCAGGGGGAGACACCGCAGATGCTCGAGGGGCTGGAGGTACTGATGTCGCCCTCGGTGGAGGCACACTAGCTGGCGGACTGGGGTTCGGAAACGGAGGTTTCGAACCTGGTCTGTTCGTCCACGCATCGTCGTCAAAGCCAGAGGCTGTGGCCATTGCGGAGCTCGACCGCTGGGGGAGTTGCACAGGGGATGCTGTCGCTGGACTACTTGCACGTACAAGTGGTGAACCAGATCGTTTGATTTGCTCAGACACATTTCCAATGGCATCCAAATCAACGGTAGACGGGGGGAGGGACTTGCTAGGCTGAGGCCGCCCACGACGCTGTGTGTTGTTCTTCAAGATCCCGCCAGGACCTGCGAAGAGATTCGGAGCTGGGCTAATGGGCTTCTTCGCATTCTCCTCCTGCAACCGTATTGCAAGTTCTTCGTCACTAACAAGATGATCGGGGGACGACGTTTCGGCCTTCGGATACTTCTGTTGAATGACCTTGTTGACACGAATAATGTCACCCTCCCGGAGACCGAGTGAGCGCATAGTAGACTCCGTGATATCGAAAAGTAGGCTCTCGTCAATTTTGTCCTTCTCGAACGAGTGTGCGTAGCGTGTACAGTCGTCAATGTCGCAGCCAGCAGCCAAGAAGAAATCAAACCAGTCAATCTGGGGACCCTTTCTCTGTGGCTTAGCCTCAACCAGGCGCTTACGCGCCAAAGGTCGGTCATCGTCGTCATTAGAAGCTCGCGAACCTGAAGAGCCAGTTGGCTTCCTCTTCATCAAACGTTCAACATACCGCATATCTTCAACGGACATCTTTTCAGATGGAACCTCAATGACAACACCATTAACCTTGTGTAATCTGAGTTTTCTGTTCGAGTATCCAAGAAGGGCGGCTTCGACACGGAACTGCCCACTCCGGTCATGCCAGACCCTGGTGGATTCTGGGGAAGGGGCATCTACTGAGGAGAGTTAGACAGTTTTGGTACACAAAGACGAAGAGGTACTCTTGTGTTCACTAGATGTGCGTGCGGACGAAGATTCCTGTGACGAGTTGTTCACTGAAGACTTTGAGTGACTGGAAACAGACAGTCAGGGGTGACTCGAGACATGAATGAACTGTCATACGCAGATGTACCCTGCTCGCTCTCGGCTTTCTGCTTCATATGCTTGCTTGTTTCCTGTCGTTGCTTCGAGGCTTCCGAGGCAGCAGCCTGCTCCCTTTCAAGACGTTTCCTTTGTACTTCGGCGGCAGCCTTAGCGCGCTCTTGTTCAGCCTTCCTCCGCTCCCGGGTTTCACGTTCCGCCCTCTCGACTTCTTCGCCCTTACGCTCCCTCTCCGTCTGATCACCAACATCTTCAGGCTTGGTAGTAGGAATTGAAGAACCTAAGGGCTGCCAAGCCGTCGAACAAAACAATCACGAGAATATGAGGAGACCTACCTCGAGATAGGACGCGGGAACAACACCTTCACTCCCATGCGCATTCCTACACTTCCACCACTCTTCTCCTTCTTTCTCGATGATATGCAACCGTTCCCCCTCTCGGACCGAAAGTTCATCAGAACCAGTACTCTCGAAGTCATATAACGCAGATGCAAGTTCGCCTACTTGTTTATACCCGGGTAGGCCAACATCCTCTTCACCGTCTTCTGACGGCTCCCTGGGTGGTATTATCTGTGGAGACTCTTCTGTGAACCTCACAGATATCCCGTTCTTCTTCGATGGGCTACTATTTTCAAGAGGACGTGGTGGTAGGGTAAGTGCCGATTGGTGGGCTTGTAACTCCCTACTAGTAGTTTCCAAAGCAGCAATCCTGGCACTAGCAACAGCCAACTTCCTCGAGTCATCCAGCTTAGTCAAGATCGTTTCTGCCGTCTCCTCTTTACCGACGTTGAAGTGCAACCTCGTTGGATTATGACCACCCATATCGATGAGAATATGCTTGTGTCTCTCAATCGTGAAATCCTCAACATCAGCAGTCTCCCATTTTTGAACAGGCGTCTGAGAAAGATGGGATATAGAGCATCTGTAAAGATCCGGTACATACCTTGTCCGATTCACTGGCAAAAAAGATGGTTCCATTCGCAATCCCGAGCATGCCCTTCTTCTTCTTCCCCTTCTTATCTACCTCAGAAACAGCCCATGTCCTGATGTTATCGGTTTGTGCCTTGACAGAAGTCTGAGCAACACGATCCGCTGGGTCCACGTAAACACTAGAAGGGCGAGCTGGGGGGCTAGGCTAAAGACCGGTCAAGGAAGGGTGACCATCCGACACAAACTAACTGACCGATGGTGGGACTAATTGTTGTTGAGAGGTTGGCTCTAGCTCTGGTTCAGGTTCCGGCTCCGAGCGGGGTACTTCTCCCCCGCGGGACTTTGATAGCGGAGAACGTGCGCTCTCGGATGCAAAGCGCATGTGTACCTTTTCAACATAGTTCCCGGGGACAAAACCAGCTTTCCCACCCTCTTTCCGACTTTGAACAAGTATCCATTCGTCTTCGCGATCAAATACCATGAGAGTTTCATCCTCTCTGATGGAGAGCTCGCCTGGGGCTGCTGCATCATAGTCATATATTGCCTTTGCAAGCGAAGTGTGCTCTGCCTGTATTCCACATAAATATGATGCCCGAAGTACATGAAAACACTTGCCTGTTCCACGTATGCAGCGGGAACCAGACCGGAAGGGCTGTCTTCATCTTGCGAATCACCCCTGACCTTCACCTTCCACCAGCTAAAAGAGGTGCAGAGGTCAATCATGGCGAGAAAGCGATCTAAATTGAACCCAACTCGTCATCGGTCTTCTCAAGGAGAAAGACGATTTGGTTCTCCTTGATTACGATTTCATCTTCAGATTGTGGTTCGTAGTCATAAGAGGCCTTGAGAACTGCAAGATATTCTTCGCCTGGCTGAGCCATGGGCGACAAAGCTAGTGCCAGTGACGTGAGACAACACGCAGCGCGAGTAAGGCGATGTTCTGGAACGATGATTACCGTCGGCTGTAAGATACAACCGTTGTTGTTAAGCCAATAGTATGGTCCTAGCGTTCAGATTCGACAGCACAGAAAGTACACCAACAGGATGAGCAGTGAAAGTGAGAGTCAAGTTGCATGTGTCAAGACGTATGGCTGCTCTCTCCCACGTGACCTCCCAACTATCTGCTATGAACTACAAGACAAGAAATTACAAGGAGTGCTGCTTGTCGCCAATCGACTCCCCCCGTGTGGTTCCACACGCAGAGCAGGCTAGGTGGTTCGATTCATTTGTGCTGGTGACAGAGGAGGTCAGCATTCTATATCAGGTATAGAAATAGAAGACAAGACAAGACGTTTTGTTTTCACTTACAGCGTACAGACCAAGCAACTCCACAAACTCTCTGGTATCGACGTTGATTCCACGACGTGGAAAGTCACATGGGGGGTGAAAATGAGATTTGGCTGGGAGATCTTTCGTTTCTTCTTCGGCCGAACGCTAGAGGCCTTGTCACTCGGGAAGGCCCCAACGTGGCTGCCACTAAACCCAAGGGAGGCAGAACCAAACGTGCTTGGACCGGAAGCGGTAGAGCCACGAAGACAAGGGTTATCACACTCTTTGGAGAAGCCACCATTTGGTAAGAGGAAATCGTACACAGGGTCGAGCGCAGTAACCCTGAGCGCATCCAAATCACCCTCTTCGATAACCTCCAACAGCGTACGACGACGGTCGTTGTCCGTCTCAGACTTTTCCGAATCCGAGTCACCTTCAACAATCGGTGATTCAGGATGCCTCGAAGAGGAAGGCTGACTATGGAGAGCTTGAATTCGACGTTCAGCAGCTAGCGTACGTTCTTCCCTTGCCCGTTTACTGCGTGGCACCAAGGATATTGAAAAAGAGATGTCGAAATTTTTCAAACTAACCTCACGGCTCTTTTTCGGAACCCAATACCATGTGATTTGCTTTCCCCCTCCAAGTCTTCGTTCAGAGCTTTGCCGAGAGAACTGAATGCACTCGAGTTCACGCGGGATCCGGCCTTCCGCTTCCTGATCACATGCTGGCCCCGAGGTTTGCGGATCTGGCGCGAGATTGGCCTGGCTCTCGAATGAGCACCACCACACTAGTTAATGTGGGTGGTTGAACCACGCAATGACGATGCGATCACCGGAAGACAACACATACCACATATTCAGGTTGCTCGCCTTGCTCGATACCCTGACTCGCAATTTTGGCGGAGTCGATTAACCTAATGCCAGACGACCAGTAGCCTGAGGCACGGCCAAGGGAGCGGAGGGTCAAAGCCTGCTGTAAGGAAAGACACGACGAAGTCATACCGTCCCCGTAGTAGCCCCTATTTTGAAGAGCACGTACTTCCTGTTGTAGCTGACGCCAAAGAGCTTGGAACGCCGAACCATGGTTTGCGTGCTACAAGAATGTGAACCTCCTGTAATTTCGGTATCACTGTTCGCCGACCTTGATGTGGGCCAACTAGAAGCAGAAATTAGTATAAACATGCAACTTCGCAGAACTGAATCTTGTCAAGAAGTACCTCATGGCAAAGTGTACTCATCAGCCATTGCGTAGAAAGCAATGATCCCGTGGATGACCGTAGGACGAGTTCTCAGACAAGTCACATTACAATTCTAAGGGCGGGGAGGGTGGAATTACCTACCTATAGTCTCCCCTTGATTCCAGTTTCGGCCGGCAAAGACTCTGTTGTACTCGTACTAGATTCCGTTTAACCAGAGCCCAATCACCGTCTGAGTGGGTGAATCGCACCTCCTCCAAGCTGTTCACAACAAGTCCGTGCTCTTTCATGACTGGTTTTACCTGAGCGGCAAGCGCACGGAGAAGTTGGCGTGCCGCCTCCTCGACTGCAGGGTCAGGCATTGGTAGCACGGTAATGAAGTTCACGAAAGGATTCGGATTCGGCTCGCGCTCGTTGATACGTAGGTGAACCATTTGTATGTTGCAGTAGAAGACCAAATAGAGCCAGAGTATATAGACAGACTCGTATACTAGACAGATTACTAGACAGAGTATACAATACAATTACAATACAACGTTGACGAAAGATCGGATGGTCAACTAATCGTGATACTTGCCCCACTCACTCCATTGCGTGCAGCATTAGGTGTCAGTGCACTTGCCAACAAATCTCGACAGTTCCTCAAGCGCTCTCGCCTCACAACAAACCATGAGCTCTCAAAGTTCGGAACCGCAAGAGGGACACCGATGATGCCTTTCGATTGGGCGTCTTGAACTGCTTTTACTAGCGAGTCGACCTCCGCCTCCGAATCAAGTTCATCTAGATTCTCTGCTGCTTCGTCACCTTCCAGCCGAGTGGTGGTGGCAGGCGCCTGTGTCTTCTTCGGTGCTTTCTTTGTTGCTGTCTTGTTAGGGTCCATACCCGACGCGATAGCAGCTTCCATCGCAAGTCTTTTCTTCTCAGCCTTTTCTTTCTCTTTCTTCTCTTTCTTCTCAGCCTTTGTCTCCTTCTTCACAGGCTCAACCCAATTGGGGTTATTGGCTCGATTCCATTCCAGAAATAGGTCATTATATGGTTTTGAACGACCCTGTACTGCCCGCTTCGCGCCCATCGAGTGCGCTTTGCATGTGAGGGAACGGGAGCAGGGAAGACCCTTGTCATTGATGACACCGCACTGTTTGTCATAGTCAATAGGGCCTTTAGTCCGTCCCTTTGTGATCTTTGCCTTCTTCTTGCTAGGTTCGGAGGGGTCGTCGGCTTCCTCACCGTCCGCGCCACGCTTCTTACCCTTTTTCAATTCTTGTGTCATCAAAGTAAAAAAGCGTCATTCCGCGAGAGGGCGAAAGAGTGGATTAGACGATACCTTCACCGTCCGCCGATTTACCCTTGACGGACTTCTTGCCCGATCGTATGTCACTACAACTTGCTGGGGTGGATGAATACAAGAGAACTTGTGGAGAGAAGGCGAATACATACACAAGTGTTCAAGAATCACGCTTCGTAGCACTGGCTTGTCGCAGTCACTACACAATACCACACCAAGATCTGATCGCAACGGGTCAGCGCCAAAGATTTTCATGTCGCGAGCCAAGAGCCATGATGTTGGCGAACAAGGTAGCTCCGCGACCTGTGACTCTGTTAGAGGCGGTGTAGTGGTGGAGAGTGAATCCCAAGAGAAGGGCGACGGTAAATGACTAGGTCGTTTGAGCCTGAGTACCATGGTCGTCCGTCCACAAGGAGGATATTGGATTACGTAATGAATGGAAAGTAGTAGTAGTAGTAGCTAGTTAACAGACAGCAATCAACTCGACTACATTGGCCGCGCCGCCTATCTAGTACTTGCTATTCAAACCTTCGGAGCCCAGAGATCGTACAATGGCTTGTCCGCTGCATCAAAGCATGTGAGAAGCGCGGGATCTGACCGTATCATTATCTTGCGGGCGGTGGGAAGCCCAGCAGAGATCTGGGTGCCACGGACGGCGATGTCATCCCTCTGATGGAAGCTGGTGCTCCCACCAGACTCGGACATCGTTGTGGATGAAGGAGACACAGCGACGTCCTGACGACCATCAGCAGCTGTACATTGGGCAGAGGTGGCGCATTAGGCTTACCTTGATCCGTTTAGTGGTGTGATTCTTTTTGAGAGGCGTGGAGGTCGACGAGACGTTTTCTGTACACAACTCAGCGGTGAGGACGAGCAGGCGGGCGAGCAGAAGACCCACCGTTCGACATGACGAGGAGGTGTCAATCGTGTCACGCGTCTGTCACAGCGCGCTATCCAGACACAACCCGGCTTCCAACCTACCACAAATGAACATCTTCATCAATTGTGAGTTACCAAGTAGTTAGACACGACGTTCTTGTTGATATCTTTAAAAAAGTACTAGGCAAAGTTTGGCGTAAGCACTCGAGTCCACGTTGATCGTCTGCCATTTCACATACAGGGTCACTTAGAAGATCCAAACGCCACAGAGGTAGTCAAAATCGAGTCGGGCCAACTGTATCTTGTCCGGCCAGGAAATGTGCGATCTTCCAGGGAGTGCATGTATGCTTCCCCGTCACTGATCTAACTCGCATCCATTGATTATGCACTTCTCAGTTACAACGAGGCGATTGCTACTATAAGACGGGTCCCCTCCCTCGAGCACAACTTCCAGCTAGTTATCACACGTGTATACGAAGAGGGCGATCAGGAGTTACTGGAGGACGAGGACGAAAGTGTGTCACACGTCTCTTTCGTCACGGCCCACTCACCGTATTCTAGCCGACGAAGAGAGGGTCTTCCTTATTAGCGAAGAGCTCGAGTTTAGACCTGGTCTAGGAGAAACTCCACAAGAACCCTCATTCGTGTGGCGTGATCTGGATGGCGATGTGGACGAACTTTACGAGTTTCTTATGACAGAGGAGACGAACGAGCCCACACGTGCATTCTTCGAAACTTGCATGTACCGCGCCATGTATGAACGCAAGTACAGAACGGGTGCTGACAACATCCGAAACTCGGAGCTTGAACAATTCATCTGGAAGCAAGTATCCTACCGTATTTTGGGATACAGTGTGTTTATAACGCTCTATTCAGGCCTCCTGCATCCAAAAGCACTAGAGCGAAAGTCACTAAAAATAAAACCGCCACAAATCGAAAGGAGGCAGGCAACCCTCCTGTGACTGTAAAAGATGTATCGCTTCTCAAGCAACCCGCTATTTCTACGCCAAAGAAGGTCACCAGCAACTTTAAACCCGACTCACGAAGTGAGAGTTTACCGGAAATCGCCGAGGCTCAGGCCCTCTTTTTCGTTTGGGACTTGGATGCTGACGGATTCGTGTCTGCACATGATGAGGTCCTCGCTGCAAAAATCGTTGAACGGACTTCCAATGACTACAATTACTGGGTTTCTGCGACGTGTGATGACGGCGATTTGATAATGCACAAGATTACTTCTAATATGAATCCTCGGTGGTCTCAACAAACACATTCTCTCACGTGGAATTATAACGTCGGTGGAACGTACGGGAGTTGGGCTTTCCAGTTTACTTCTCCAAGGGAGTACGATAATTTCAAGGCGGCCTTCATCAGAGCAGCATGGGAAACCTTACATCGAGTACCATGGACGAAGATCAAGGTGAGATGGTTTTAGTGTGACCCGATAGGATGTTCCAACCCCCCTTCCTCCCTCTAGCCGGATGAGCAATTATATGTCATGAATTCCAACACTGAAGATGTGGTTATGCATGATGTGGAAAACGAGGAAGGAGATGAAGAGGAAGTTCTGTCGGAGCTCGATCCTGACGAAGGTAATTTTGCTCATTGAAGGTAATATCGTGTTTCTGATGATCACAGAACAAAGTGAAGAAGAGGACGAGGAGGAAGATACACCTTCCATCACAAAGACGTCAGGGGAACGTAACTCGATATTAACGGTGGGATACAAAGGCGACCGTTCATATGTTGTGCGAGGAAACAATATCGGTGTCTTCTCCCATACGGGCGATAATCAAGTGAAGTACTACGCAACCATCAGCAGAATCTCAACTACCAACGGCAAAGAGTTTAAGCCTCGAGAGGTGATTCTGGTCCTGTATCGACTGAAAGTTCACTGATCAGTACTGAAGGTCATGTTGCATGACCAAGACACAAAGATGATACTAATGAACCCTTCTGACCCTCACTCATTGTATAACATGGACATTGAACGCGGGAAAGTCGTGGAAGAGTGGAAAGTACACGAGGATATTACGGTCGACCATATGGCGCCTGACAACAAATTTGCTCAAACTACCAGAGAACAGACGTTAGTCGGCGCGTCACACAATGCACTCTTCCGTATCGACCCGCGTATCTCTGGGCACAAAATGGTGGACAGTCAATACAAACAGTACGTTAGCAAGAACAAGTTTTCTGGTATCGCAACCACAACCAGTGGTAGACTCGCAGTGGCGAGTGAAAAGGGCGACATCAGGCTCTTTGATTGCATTGGAAAGAATGCAAAGACGGCGTTGCCACCGCTTGGAGACCCTATCCTTGGTATTGATGTCACTGCCAGTGGGCGATGGGTAGTCGCGACGACAAAGAGTTATTTGCTCCTTATCGACACCCTTATTGGGGAGGGGAGGTATGCTGGCTCGCTCGGCTTCGATCGTAGTTTCCCTGCAGATGCAAAGCCGATGCCACGACGACTTACATTGCGTGCGGAGCATGTTGCATACATGAATCACGAGATCAATTTTTCCCCTGCACGGTAAGCTGAAATTCAAAGCTGGATCATGCGACGTACAATACAACTATTTTCTCGCTAGGTTTAACCAAGGGGAAGGCAAGGAAGAGAATGCGATAGTCACCTCGACCGGAAAATATGTGATAGCTTGGGACTTTGGAAAGGTGAAGAAGGGGCAACTCGACAAGTATGAGATCAAGAAATACGAAGATAATGTGGTGCAAGATAACTTCAAGTTTGGAGACGACAAAGAGATTGTAAGTGAGACTAAGCGGCGGATTTCAATTCTTAACAAGTGGAATAGATTGTTGCTTTGGAGAACAATGTGCTAGCAATCAACAAGAAAAATTTGAAGAGACCGACTAGAACATCGCTTGCTCCGACGAGCAGCTTACAGAGCGCATCGGGGATCGTGAATAGTCCTTATTAACTACGTACTAGGTACACGGACCATCTTGATTTGATGAAAAAAAGTCAAGTAACTTGTGAGGATGGCCGAAACCCATTGTACAGCAAAAAGATACTTATGTGAATAAATCAAGGCACAGATCTTCACTTCTTCTCATCGGGAGAGCCATCCGGCTTGGCGTTAGTTTGATGTGGAACGCGATCTCTGGTGTCTACATATCTCCATATGCCAAGATGCCACATAAGCCTGGGTATCAGCAGACCGACGCCAACCAATACTGTGGTCCACAACATCGGGGTCCAACGGGCAAAGTCCCAACGGTCATCGCCTAATGCCCACAAAGTGAAGTAGATATGCATGATGTCCCCAATGAGGAGGGGGGTGAAGTATGCACGGAGAAACTTCTCCTGGAGCGCAGGCTGCGCAGCGAGGTGTTTCCTGGCGGCTGTGAGGACGAATATGTTGAGGAGACCCATGAGGCCACAGACGTGGGCGAGTTGTATGACGGTCACGATGGAGGCTCTTGGAAGAGGCTTTGGAGGGGGACTGTTGTCTGGCCAGGGAGCCTGAGCGTTATGAGCCTGGCAGGGAAATCGAGGGTAAGATTGATAAAGAGTAAACAGGGTAATGAATTACCGATTCTGGATTAGAGAGAGTTCCGATGAACCCGATTGTTGTCAACGCGGGCTCACAGAAGGCGAAGAGGGCGTAGTAAAAGTCGGGAATCGCAGACATTGACGGGGAATGCATCCAACCAGACAGTCGCACGAACGAACAGACGCCGGGAAGCCAAGTCCGAGTCGACCTGCCCTAAGCAACCGAACCGTATAGTACTATATCTCTGTGCACATCCGCCAACCCAGCGTTTTTCTCTGGTCCATCACAACCCAGGTAGACAGCAGCAACCGCCATTTACGCTGATCTTACTAAATGGCAAGGACCCAGATCAAATAAGAACAGGCTACTAATGCACGCTCTCATCTCATCCGTCCTAATGTAGCGCGATGCTTCGCACCTGTCCAACATACCAACATACAGTATAGTTATAGTAGTTATTATATCGTACATACGTGTAGTTTACCTTTTTTGGAATCTCATCTTCTCTCGTTTCGTTTCTTTTCTCTCTTCAAGCCCTCCCATGGCTTTGCTCTATTATCTTAGGTACGATACGATACATTTCCACTTCATTACCCCTCTTTAACGCCTTGTAGCTATGTCGCTGCTCTGGCCGCTTTCGTTTTCGTGACTCTCTCTCTTGGTCGGTGCAGTGTCCCCTCGTGTTACTTTGCTAACGATCTGATCAGTCTCAAGCTAGCGGATTGCTCTACATCTCCGAACTAATCGAAGAACACTCTCGTCCCGCTAAATTAGTTGGCCAAAGAGGCACCTATGTCCGTACACCTTACCCTCTTCACTGGGCTCGCTTCACTCCTGTCTTCAGATTATCATCTCGTTGCACCTTTTGCTCTATGTCACCGATGCCCTTCCCTTGTCCCAAACCTTGTTTTCCGTCGTCTCCCACTTGGTTTACCTGCAAAATTTCTCGGGCCGCTGGCCTCTCATCTCTTTGTCTTCACCTTCATTCATTGCCTCCTGCGCAATGGCAATCATAAATCATTTTTTGTGGTTCACACATTTCTCTCGCCTTGCTCGCAACACCAGACAGAGCTACAACAGGCATCGCGTCTCAGCCCCTAGTGCACTTGGCTTCACAGACATTGCAACCTTCTTTGCTATCTGTGTTTGGCTTGTTCCATTGTTCTTATTCTTGAGCTTGAGTGCCAATGACAATGCTCTCCCGACATCCTCAGGTACATTTCTCACCATCATTCATTTTCCAGCTCATAAACACGATCAGATCCTTCTGCCACTTCTTTTCCTCCTGGTAGTCAACGACCTAAATCGTCGCTCTTCAAGTCCATGTTTTCCGTCTTTTCCAAGGACCGGATTTCTTCCTCGGAAAAACCAAATGACTTGCTTGCCCTGTCACCTTCGGCACAGGTTTATCCGTTACCGTCGTCCCCTTTGGGGTCACCATTGCACTCACCTTTTATTTCGCCTCCGCCACGGAGCCCAAGACCTTCAAGCCACATCACTCGACCTGAGGGGGGGGATCTAACATCGCCTCAGCAAGGTCGGCTTCCTCGAAACTCGTCTAATGATTACGGGGGGGCGATGAACAATAATACCATGCTTTCGTCACGACGGATCCCGAGCTCAGGGCGTAATCAGCTTTTCGATGAATGAGTTGCATTTTCAATCTGGGCAAGTTGCTGCAGTTTTTGTGTTAGTCGTATCACATCTTGTGCAAGTAATACAAAGATTATTTCATGCCCCTCGCTAAATTGATATTGATTGAGTAATGAGAAATAGTAATGCTACCAAAAGTCTGGTCTGGTCTGAAGCTTTGGTGGCTCTGTTCTTACTCTCACTCAGTATTTCTGAAGAGTGACCCGACCTGCTCACTGCTAAGATGCTTCTCTACCTCAATCACAATCCGCGGACCCTCTATCTTTTAACAGACACTCACGACCAGAGAATAGGATGCCCATTCAGAGCACTTGCATTCCACGCCGCAGCAGCCAATGCTTGTCAGGTTATAGTGGAATTTTTGCAGGGCGATCAAGTAAACCTTACTGGCATGGTCAAGTTAACACACCGCGCCGTGAAAGGCTGCTTGGGACTCATTTCAGTGGAGAATGGTGCGTTTGCTTGCATAGACCGTCGTATTGTCCTCAGAACGCCCTTTGGGTCCAGATATATTCCTTGCAGTGATCACTTCTGCCACCGAAGTGGGGAGCACCCGTTCTTCTCAATCACTTCCGGAGAAGGTTGCAAGGATCCATGAAGTCCGATTCTTTTGTTTGACATCGTCTTCGTGGGACGATTTCTCCTCTTCCCAAGATTCGCTCCTCAACGCAGATAACATGGACACCATGTCAAGTAGAGAAGCATATTTACAGGCCCTCAACTCAAACGCAGTCTTTGAACATCCATGCATGCCGCTCACAAAAATCCTATCTTCCGGTACATTTTATTATTCCCTTGATCCCCCGTGGGACCTATCAACTCGGTTCCCTGTACGGTTGTCTCGAGATAGTCATATCCAACATGATATCGGCGTTTTTGATGAAAGATTCGTTTGGAATGAATACATCGTCAGAAGCTTACTCGACTTTCGCGAGAAACTCGATCCACATGAACGCCAAGATCTTGATCAATGCCAATTCATTGTGCGCAATATCACTTATGCATTTTCGGGCTTCCTGTTTGATGACACCAACCCCGGGCTGTTCTGCCTTAGGTCCTTGCCATACAAGGCTATGTAGGAGTGTCTACCATGGCCCTTCCAGCACCTCCTGTCAACGGTGCTCCTGTGATTGCTACGTTATCATTGATATCACGACTCGGGTGGAAGAGGGCGGGCACCCGTTTCAATACCCGAGGCGTTGACGACGACGGGAATACTGCGAACTTTGTAGAGGCGAGTGCACATGCGATCCGTCTATTTAACCTGTTTTGAACAAGGGTCCTAGACCGAGACAATTTTGAGCACAGACCAACACTGCGTCAGCTATGCGCAGGTTCGAGGGAGTGTTCCTTGTACGTCACTTCCTTTGCTTTTATTCACCTTCATCTCACTTTTGAGGACAGTATTCTGGGAACAACAGGGGATACAGACATTCGGTCAGCGTATTCAATTAACTCGACCACAAGCGTCACAACCCGCATTCGAACGTCACTTTGCACACCTCATTGAAGAATATGGAGCGGCGCATGCGATAAATTTGCTCGGTACTAAAGAAAACGAAACCACGCTCACGGCAGCTTATGCCAAACATTTATTCCAAGCCAAAGGGATCTGGGGTGATCAAATCAGCATCACAAACTATGATTTCCATAATGCCGTCAGGCTTGGTGGCCACGATAGTGTTCTAAGGGGACTTGTGTAAGACAACTACCCTGTTGGCCGTTCGCGTACTTACAGTTTGCAGCCATTTAGAGGATATTGTCGACCGTATGGATCGCTTCGGATTCACGTTGACTGACGCATCCACGGGTGAAAGAATCACAGAGCAACGTGGTGTGTTCAGGACAAATTGTTTAGACTGGTAACGTAGATTCAAGTACTCTTTATCAGCCTTTTGACGCCCTTTATAGCTTGGACCGGACCAATTTTGTCCAAGATATCCTTTCGCGCACAGCAATTGAGCAATTCCTTGGACTAGTCCACCGCGAATGGTTACAAGCTAACGCGCTCTGGGCACACCACAGGGAACTCTGGGCAGAAAACGGGGACGCACTATCACGTATATATGCCGGTACTGGCGCACTGAATACGAGCTTTACGCGGACTGGGAAACGGACACTAGCAGGTGGGCTTCTTTCCTTATCGACCGTTAGAGAAATAGAACAGCCTCTTTGTAAGGTGTTCTCTCCGATGCCACGAAAAGTGTTTCCAGAGCATATATCAATAATTTCCAGGACAAGAACAAACAAATTGCAATTGATATGTTCCTCGTAGGTCCTTTGGGACCTATTTTTCGTTCAGCTCGTTAAGGGTGAGGTAGGGCAATCTCAACAATCAGACGCAAGTAAACATATTCGATCCCGTTCACGATATGGTCCGGAAGACACTTAACGAACAGTTGGTTGCTGAAAAGTTGTGGCTCCCTGTGGTACTGAATTTCAAGTTTAGAGCGTCGGAATATTCCTCCGCCCATCCATGTACAATATTTGTCGGAACCTGGAATGTGAATGGCAGGGTAAACCAAAGAATACCATCCTCTTGCGCTGACCTGAATATAACATGGATAGCCACCTTCTGAAAGCTTGGTACCCTGGTTGTACCCCCGAGACAGTGAGTTGAATCAATGAACGGACTGTTTTGTAAAGGGTTTCACTATTCTTTGTCTAGATTTTCTCGAGTAAGTTTATATAATGAGGAGAAGTTTTTGTTGATGTCTGCCTCTATAGGCCGGATATCTTTGTGCTGGGTTTTCAAGAGGTAGTGCTTCTTACTGCCCAACAAATCATTCAGACTGACCCGGAAAAAAAGTGAGGGCTCTCAGGTGCGCCAATTAGCTGCTGACTCTACGCGTGTAGGCGAGTATGGGAACATAAGGTTATGGAAGCTATAAATAGCCGGTCAAAGGCCTCAGGAGAATACATACTACTGCGCAGCGAGCAGGTATCTACTTGGAACTTCTTTTATTCATGCCCGAGGCCAAAGTCTATTTGCAGTTGGTCGGCACAGCTCTTTTCGTGATAGTTAAATCAGAGTTGACTTCCGTCATTCGAAATGTAGAAGGCGCCACCCGAAAGGTGAGTTAGTAGTCTATTCGCGCTAGGAATGATCACTTAGCTTCTGACCAGACAGGTCTGCGAGGAATATCGGGAAATAAAGGAGGAATTGGCGTTCGACTAGATTATCACGATACCAGCTTTTGCTTTGTCACCGCTCATCTCGCCGCTGGACACTCTAATGTCGAAGAGCGCAACACCGATTTCAAGACAATTATAAAAGGCCTGCATTTTCTCAAGGGAAAAACAATCGCAAGCCATGAGTACGTCGAGTTACAATAGTCTTGATGTCTCCTCACGAAAATTTTGTAGCAACATTATTTGGCTAGCCGACACCAACTACCGTATTAATCTTTCAAACGAAAGTGTCAGATCTCTTGCTGCGGAAGGGAATTATGATCCACTGGTTGGATCAGACCAGGTAAGCCTTTCCCCGTTCTCAGCGATATTCCAAGAACGAATATATACACAGTTGAGATTAGCGATCGAAACCGGCGAGGCATTTGCTGGGTATGATGAAGGACCATTGCTCTTCTCTCCTACGTATAAGTACGACGTTGGGACAGACAACTATGACACGAGCGAGAAAATGCGGATACCCGCGTGGACTGGTGTGCAATAGCCAAGGCCATCTTCACCTTTATTCATGCTCAGCCGCATTTCAGACAGGGTTCTGTTTCAAGGCAACCTAGACTTGTCTGTTTATTCGCGAGCCGAGCTTCGAGGCTCTGATCACCGTCCAGGTATTTTTACCTGAAGTCATTGTCCGTCACACATCCGAACTGTTACCTGTTAGTTTTTGCCCTATTTCGAACTGAGGTGCGGATAATCGATACTGCAAAGCGCGCTGCACTTGCTTGTCTGCTACTGGAGACTTCGTTGACCTCTACTCCTGGTGAGGTACTGGAAGAGAAAATCGCGGCGCTCGTGTTGCCATCCGATAAAGATGATCGTAAGGCTTTTGCGATTTAAGCCGTATCGTCACTGAACTTCGATATAACAGTGCCTGCCCCAAGCTCAGATGATTCGCAGTGGTGGGGTAAACTTGGTCAGTGTCACTTCGATAATCGATGACCAACGGCCTGGCTGATACACCCGCAGAAATTGACAAGGGCAGCTTGGTGATCTCGCCTTCACTGCTGGAGGTGGCCACAGCAAATCCCTTTGATTCACCAGGAGATTCACCCCTATCATCGTGCCCATCATCAGACGAGGAACTCTATTCGCATGCGGCGGACCTTCCCATTCCCATCATCCCTAAGAGAGTAACGAGTAAAAGCATGAATACCTCTGGGTCTGTTAAATAGCTCGATGGATGATGTTCTTAGCCCACGTAGAAAAGTGGACATTAAATATGAACAGCGAACAAGCACTCGGGATATGCAGGGAATATCCACAAAACGACTAGATGAGCCCTTGTTTTTTCAAGTCCTCGTATGTTTTCTTATTATATACATTACCTTCGTCATCTTCAAGTTCTTCCATCGTCTCCTGTTCGAATATTTCATGTCTTCCCTCCCGTTTAAGCTTCTCTGCAACTAGGAGCGGGCGGATTTAATTTCTGGGACTGCGCTGAACAAAAGGGAAACTCACGTGAAAGCGCATCTTCTATGCGGGTGATTTCATGAAAATGCTTCGTGTTCGGCAAACCTAAGGCACGCATACCGAAAGCGTGCCGGGATTCCTATAAATAATGATCATCAGGCTGCTTCAACAGAATTGACCATGGGCAAGTACCTGGAAGTGTCGGTCAAAGTTTTTCCTATCGAGAATAATACCATAAGCAACTATGAGCTAACTGGAAGGCTCTCATACCTTCCCATGTACACATGGTCAGAACATATTTCGCATCGATACTCGACACCAAGGCCATGCAACTTATACAACCAGTATGGGATCGGTTTTCCATCCCATCCAAGTGGAAGTTTAAGAGGATTGTAAATTCTCTCTTCCTCTTCTTCCTCCTCTCCGGGGATGTCCCCGTTGTTCTTGGGAGTGACGGGAGGTTTTGATTGTTCAAGTAGTTCCTGTTCGCGCTCACGGGCAGTCAGAGAGAAGCGACGTTCTACGTTGGATTTCGTTTCATTGATTATAACGGCAAGCAAGGCAAGTAAAGAGGTCGAAAGGCTTGTTAGAAGTGCAATATCTTGTAACCTGGACTGCTGACTTGCATCATTGAAAGATGCTGAAGACAAATGGACGCCATTCGGATTTTGGGGTGGCTCGCTAGAAGCAGCTTGTTTAGCAGTCGCTTTGACATGTTTCTTCGAAGTCAAATGTGCGTCATAAACGGTTTGCTTGGAGTAATTCTTTTGACCTATGATCGACGAGATAAATATGTGAATGACCCCAACTAAGACGCAACTCACAGGCAAAGCACCATATTCCTCCCGCCTCCTCCAAGGGAGGCACACGCTTGTTACGTTGGTCTTCCCACTCAGCATCGAATTCGCCTGCCTCCCATTTCTTCAGAAATTCGGCTTCGTACTCCCGGTGTTTCGAGTCCACGTCTATTAGCGGTTGTGTCCGCTTGAGAAATGATAACAGATAATCGTGCAAGTTCTGAATATAACTGGGAGGAGCTGAATACGGCAGAAGCATCCGGTAACAAGAATGCACCTACACCTCATACTCTTTGGAAATCCGCGTTTGTTTGGGAAGTTCCTTGTGCACTGTGCCATCCTGAGCTGCCAGTAGAACGTCCAGATACTGCAAGTAGGGCAACCTTTTCGTGATATTTCTTAAATTGTTGTATGCAGTGTGGTTTGCATACAAGTCGAGGTATCTGCCGTAGGCTTCTTCACCAGAAAACTTAAGGGATATAGCTGAGTGGGTGATGAACGCAGCGCGATGAGTAGCTAGAATATTGAAGACGCACGATCCTCTTCCTCAAACTCTTCGTCTATGCCATCTTGATTCCCCTCCTCGAGAAGGGCAGCAAGCTCCAATTCGAACGCGCCTGCTGCAACATCAGGATACTTATTGTAGTGGTCCTGAATCTTCACCAACCGCGCGTAGAACTCGGAGAGATCACCCGGCTGAGTGGGCGCGGTCAGCGCGTCGATCTCGGCATTGCGGGCATCCTCGTCATCATATTGGGTTTTGAGTGAGGACACGCGGGAAGAAATGCGGTCCAACACCTGGGCAGCTTTGTGCTCTGTCTGCAGTCTGACCTCGTGAACAAGCTGGTTTCGAGACAACAATGAATAAAGAGCTATCTCGTAGCGCTCAATTTCTTCATGGGCTTGTCGCTGCGTCTCAATGATGGAGTCCATCGAATCGAGGGTTAAGTTGCATTGAAACTCCGCCATTCTGTTACTTTTGTAACCGTCACACAAAAAAGTCATTGAAAATGTCTGGCATCAATCCCGGGGACGAGGTAGACTCGTTTTTGAGAATGTTTGCGCAAAATGTTGACTTGTCTGCACCAGAAACTCATATTTGAGTCGTCGGAAGCCGTCTCAGTTGTATCCACTTTTGACGACCTTAATTTAAAGGAAGACCTTCTCAGAGGAATATACGCCTACAGTCTGTCTTTCCCCCATGTCTTGTCTTCATGTCTAATTCTCCCTGTCAGATTTCGAAAAGCCTTCCGCCATCCAGCAACGCGCTATACTACCAATCATTCAAGGACGTGATGTGATCGCCCAAGCACAATCGGGTACAGGTAAAACCGCGACCTTTTCAATCTCCATCCTCCAATCCATCGACGTTTCTGTGCGCGAAACCCAGGCACTTGTCCTCTCGCCGACACGAGAACTTGCTACTCAAATTCAATCCGTCGTACTCGCCCTAGGCGACTACATGAATGTCCAATGTCATGCATGCATTGGAGGGACGTCCATTGGCGAGGACATCCGAAAGCTGGAATACGGGCAACATGTGGTGTCAGGAACTCCGGGACGTGTTTTCGATATGATTCGCCGAAGAGCCCTTCGGACACGAAACATCAAGATGCTTGTCCTTGATGAAGCAGATGAACTGCTAAATAAAGGATTCAAAGATCAGATATACGACGTCTACCGTTATCTTCCTCCAGCAACTCAGGTCGTGTTGTTGAGCGCTACGCTTCCATACGATGTGCTGGAGATGACCACCAAATTCATGACGGACCCTATTCGAATCCTCGTGAAACGTGATGAATTGACTCTTGAGGGGATTAAGCAGTTCTTCGTAGCGGTCGAAAAGGAGGACTGGAAATTCGACACGTTATGTGACTTGTATGACACACTCACAATCACCCAAGCCGTGATTTTCTGCAATACGCGACGAAAGGTTCGAGTCCGTGATCCAGGCCCCACCGACGTGACCTGACACCTCCACAGGTCGACTGGCTGACAGAGAAGATGAGAGCCGCTAATTTCACTGTATCTTCAATGCATGGAGAGATGGTGCAGAAAGAGCGAGATGCTATTATGACGGAGTTCCGCGGTGGAACATCGTAAGCAATAACCTCCCGTGCTTGGGAATATCTTGACGAAGTCTGCTGTAGACGCGTGCTGATCACTACCGACGTATGGGCTAGGGGAATCGATGTTCAGCAGGTCTCACTCGTCATAAACTATGATCTCCCAGCGTACTTGTTCCCCCCCTTGGATCTTGCACGTTTTTGATTGTGCGCTCCACAGGAACCGTGAAAACTACATACATCGAATTGGCCGTTCGGGGCGATTTGGCAGAAAAGGTGTTGCTATCAATGTATGCTGCTCTTTTTTTCCATTCGTGAACCTCTCACGTAGGACTTTTGTCAGTTCGTAACAGTTGACGACGTACGCATCCTCCGCGACATCGGTAAGCACAGCTCTCTTATTTGCTGACTATCGTGGTCATGCCTCTCCTGCAGAACAGTTTTACAGCACCCAGATAGTAAGTCGGATTTCCCTATGATGAATCATCCTGAATACGCGTTCCAGGATGAAATGCCGGTCAATGCTGCGGAGCTCATCTAGATGGGCTCCAAATTGGCCCTTGGCTTTTGATTTGTGTTTTCCGTATTGTTCCATCTGTCTGGTATTGGTAGCCCTTGATAGTCCTATGTTCGTTAACCCTGTCGAATACCGCCTTTCCGTGCTTTGGATATCGTTAGGAGTGTATTGTCATGCGTGATGACAAGTATCAGTACGAATAAATCTCTTGTTGGACGCTTGAGCGGCCCTCTTTCATGATTCCATGCTTCGCACTGCGACCCCGATACCCTCATATTGTTCAAGATCAGGCATTGCAAAGCTGACCCAGTAACCTCCCCATGCTGAACACCGAGCGTGGAGCCACCATCGGATATAATATAAATTTATGGAGATATGAACACTACACTGCCGAGTGGGAACCCCGTGGAACCGGACCGCAGTTCGGAACTGACTGGAACTGACAAAAGAATAGAATATCGTCTAGGGGTGATCTTCACTACCTTCAGGCCTTGTTTCGTATCGCCACGCACAGAAGCGGGTCATGAGAAGCGGACGGTGAGGACGTGCGGTGAGCGGGTCGGTAAACGCGTTGGAAATCCACGGGGTATCCTTTGTAAGCCAGACAGGGGAGCCTGCGTACAGCGGAGACATGACCGCCAGACCGTCCTGACAGCCCTGCGCCAGGTTGTATCGCTCGGCTGAACATTCCGGGACAAACGGGAATTCAGAGTAAAAGATATTCCCAAGTTCCTGGGCAAATCTAGCCTCGGTGAGATACTTACATGGTGTCGATCTAGACGCAAAAAGTCGCGAGCTATACATTTCGGCGACTCAGTTGGGCGGGTCCGCTGAGCGACGGAAACAAGCTATTGTGTCCGATCTGATGTCAAACAATTCGACCTTGACGACATTCTTACCTCAAGGGCCAAAACTCTGAGAGAAAGCTAGTGGTTTATTGGCCCTGGCTATCTGTCTCGCGTTCCTATTGCACGGCAGTACTGCATACCCATGCGAATGTCCCTTGACGACGTGAAATTGGAACTACCGTAGTACGTACGTGGTTGCTTTGGCACGAGAGACGAGACGGAGGCGCAGCTGGTCGCAATGACTGATGGGCTGAAACGGCGATGAGGATCTACAGGGGTCTACAGTCATCTCCGCATGGGATTGTATCAGTAAGATTATGCTGAAATGTAGAAGGGATCCGTAGGAGACTGCATGGCTGAAACATGCAGCGAACGGTACCAGCTTTGAGTGATAATAACCATAGTTATCTATCGTAGTTACTTAAGGTTGTCCTGGGAAGTTAATACCCGATTTTAGTGTAGCAATCGCTTAGTACCACGTGTCGCCAATTCACAAACAAAGATCCACCTCAGCTCCCACAAAAAGAGAAAGAAAAATAAAATATACGGTCAAGGGCATTGTTTCGGTCCCTTCACATGCTCAAATATTTCCGCCTGGCCGGTGAGATCATCAGCTGGGAATATCGGTCAAAGGGTGACGGGCGGTGATACCTGTTTCAGCGTTTGCAGCAGCTGCACACATGGTATCAACGGGACCCTCTTCGTGGATGCGTTATGGAAGTGTTGTCTTCTGACGAGTTTCGACTTGAATGTTTCCGCCAACATTATTATCCCATGGGCGCCAGTTGCCGCCGTTCGGATTCGCTCTAGGTGGTGCGTTATTCTGAATTGGTCTTCGTATTGCCGGGGGACGCATGGGGTGAATAAACAATCCTGCTTGGACTTATCCCCATGTTGAACATGTAGACGATCTCGTGTAAACACTGAAAGAACCGCCTCCAGGTATAAAAACGACTGGCATCCTACCGTCCCACTCAGCGATCAGCAATGTGTTACTGGAGAAGGTGTGTAGTACATTCAACCTGCGCTACCATCTCTTACACCCCCTTCTCACTACAAAGAGTGCGCAACACCTACAGAGTGTAAGTCCGCGGAACCTTTATTTCTCGATTTCGAAAACAAACGCTGAGAAACGTTATCACAAGGTGTGGGCATGTTGTAAACCTAGTAAGCATTACTATCCGTCCTGTTTAACTCTGCTCATGGCTTCAAACAGCCCGACGAAGAAGTGGGTCAACCATTGCACAGTAGAGACGTGACTGAACCCCTCCAGATTAAATGCGATCTCCGGAGCTGCAAGTTTAGTCCTAGACACTCCCAAGGTTGTGTCCCCCCACAGTGTACCAAAACATGTTGGCAGTAGTATGTGCTTTTTCAATCATTTGCCCTCATGGTTTTCTGAACTCACTGCAACTAAGTCACCAATATCCACAGCAGTATGGTATGCGACTCATTGCATTCATTTCAGACCCTTTGGATGACCAATTTTTAATTCAGCGCCACAAATAGACAAAAAGTGTCCGAAGTGTAGCGGGTTGGGTTGATTCTCCAGATCCTATTATGTGGGATAACTTGCTACTCTCCTCTAGAACTAGAACGATGGATGTTGCATATGCTTAGACACTTTTCTTAGAATTCTGTGAATCAATCGCAGACAACAAGGATGCTTATTGAACATGATACGCGTGGTATGATACCCGCTGAGGTACCTACGATGTGCGAGTGGGTGAGACAGGCTAATCTGTTCAGGTTAGTCATCTCCAATGTTGTGTTTTTTCTTGAGTTGTGCGAGCTCTTCTTCTCTCCGCGCCAAGTCAGCCTTGGCTGCAGCAGCATCCTGCTTAGCAGGCATGTGGTAGAGAACGACAATATACCGTTCTTGTAGATGGAACCCATTCAAGTGGTCAAGTGCATTCTTTGCCTGCAGGGACATGTCGGAGAATATAAACGATGAACAAACTGGTCGCTCACATCCATCACATCGTCGAATACGACAAAAGCTGTACCCTTTGTTTTTGGTTCGTTTCCAATGCGAATCTGTCTGATACTCCCGTAGCGGCCGAAGAGGTCATACAGGTCCTCTCCAGTGATTTGGTAATTGAGGTTCTTGACAAAGAGAATACGGTTGGCACCGGGAGGAAGTTTTGACTGGTGTTCTGGTTGAGGCGAATAGTAAAGCGGAGGAGAATACACGCACTGTCGGACGGGGAACAGCCATCGCCTACGGGTGCAGGTGGTGGTCAAGGTTTAGGTGTTTACATCATCACTGGATTCAGTTTATAGACACCCGTCTATCAGGCTTGAACTACCGTTATACTACCGTTGCGCCAGATCGATCTGGAACGATGGCTACCTATATCTATCCTATACGCTACTTGATTCTTGTTTCATGTCTGGGTTTCTACAGTCCTCGTAGTGCCCGAACCTTTTGCGTTGCATGAATGAATAGCGCTTTCTATGACAAGTATATACAGCTCATTGCCAATGCGCACGTGCAAAGCGATCAACAGTCGTGCATCCGTTTGTCCCGCTTACGCACACCACCGTGCCTGTGCTTGTATCTTCAGCATCACGCACAATGCACTTGATGTCCTCTTGGCGGGGACACGGACAATCTGAGGGTCGAACAACGCAGACGAGACTATCTGGGCACAAATATGACGAGCATGGGACTGTACAACCGTACTGTAAACGTGGGATCGAATGGATTAGTTATCTGTAAAGTACCTGCTTTAGCGTGAGCAATCCATTGCTGGCCTGACTCCGCAGGAGCTTCTTGTTGCCTTTGTTGCTCGCCTTGATTCCGAAACATTTGGTCGAAGAATCCAAATTGTGCCGTCGCAATAGATACTAGTGAGACAAGTAAGGCTGTACTAGTTATAGGCAATCTCATCTTGAGGTGGCGGTCCGGGGTTTCGTTGTCGTCTTGGACAGACAAAGGAGCAGTTGAGGCCAGCCCACATTACATAATTCTCGCATCTGCACCAATGAAATAAAAACTGTTCCATAGCTCGACACATCCTGGTGCATATACTGTAGGCTATGGTAACCAACTAAACATAACATTATGACCTCGTAGAGACGGTACAAATCAATTAACAGCATGGTGATAACTTGGTCATAATCCGTGGGTTCGTCAAAAACAGCGCGACAACATTTGCATAAGCCGCCGTATGGTCAGCATGAGCGTCTTCATGAATGACTCCTCGATATCTTCTCAATATGGGACTCGCCCACGTGAGTGAATCGCCGGGGTATCAGGAACCGATAGTTATCGCATGGCCTGGCGTGCTGACAAAGGTGTTCGTTCAGGGCGAACATGCTTTTTCATCTGCGGAGACGTGCCGAGATACGACGTATCCGAGGCATCGAGTCCGGAAGAAGGGCGTTTCTTCGAACATGGTTTCTTCGCCTTTCTTCTCAGTGGTACATTCTCCTTGTCCTCGCCAAATTTATCGACCTGAACAGTATCATCACATGGTAAAGACACCCTTGCAAGGGAACTCCGGCACTGTTCACCATCTCGGTAGATGTCGAAACCTGGATAGTGTCTAGACTGCGGGTCAGTTGATGATTCGATGGTTGGCTTGGGATAAAGTTCGCGGGAAGGGGAACAGCGGCGCGACGACAAAGGGGACGGGGTTGGCTGGTGATTTTGAGCAAGCCTAACACAGCGATTAAATTGACTGTACAGGAATGACTAGAAAGACGTACCCATTTGCAAGTCGTGACGGTCTGGTCGGAGTGACAGCAAGCATATTGGAAGGTATGAATGACGTGGGGTGAGAGGAAACGAAGTTCGAGGTGAATATGCCTTCTGCGTCCAAGACACGACGCTTGGCAGGATTCAGGGGGATGGTCCGCGAGGGAGACAAAGGACGTTTGTGCTGTCGTGGAGTCTTGTGTCCGGTGATGAATCCGGATATGAGAAACTGCTCCAATGGAAGGTCATGTAGTGGCATACGAATTTGTGTTTCCATGATGATAGTCAACAGTCAAAACAAGTGCAGGATGAAGATAGCGATCAGCGGGCCGCCGACATCGAGAAGGTGAACGTGTGAGTGTGAGACAAAAGAAAACTGCTCGTGCAAGTAACAATAATGACAAATAATACGTCACAACCCACGTGACATGTCACGACACTACCGGCATAACCACATCAAAGGATCCAGTCCCAGTCAGGTTGGGTCGACCCATTACGATATTGCCCGATGGCGTTGAAAGATCATCAAAGTCACCATATAACGTAGCTTCAGATAAGAAAGAAGCCGTTGTTTCATATGACGCCTTGAGCAACGGGGACGGGTTCGCCGAGA
The DNA here is from genome assembly GCA_038088895.1 of Xerocomus potaroensis. Lineage (NCBI taxonomy): Eukaryota > Fungi > Basidiomycota > Agaricomycetes > Boletales > Boletaceae > Xerocomus > Xerocomus potaroensis. The sequence goes on along the minus strand of JBBPJT010000029.1, from coordinate 23,700 downwards.
GACCCTTTCGGTTAAAGGGTTTGTATCCACCGTCAAACGTCTATCACATTTACTAAGTATAGCCCACCCCAGAGCCCGCGACTGTGTGCTTACCATATAGTCGGCAATCAACTCTAGGTGCCTTATGTTGACATCTATCTTGTAGGCATTGAACACCCCGCCAATCTCACGTAGGATCGCGGCGCGTGCCATCTCTACGCCATAGGTCTTCAGAATGGAATAAATATCGTTGGAGTAGATGGTGTCGTAATCAATAATACTGTTCTCATCCCCACCTGCAAATTGCCAGATACCACGGAAATTGGATCCGTTGGTAGTGAGCTGCCACATTAATGGTTGTTAGAGAATTTCCTAGTAACAGCGAGAAGACATACTTGGGTGGCCCCATGCTCTTTTGCGAGCTTAAAGCAATCCACAATACCAGAAATCTCACGAATTACAGTCTTGCGACATGCACGTTCTACAATTCCGACCAGTAGAAGTTTGGGAAAATCGGCAGGGAACTAGATCATTCGTTTAGCGACCATATGCGAGAAAGCTGACGGACACCCACCTCAAGTTTGAATGAACATGTCGATCCCGAAAATTCGAAGTTCGAAGCTTGACGGAAGGCGTCAACGAACTGGTTCGCTACGACTTGTACCTGTTCATCAAGTGAAGCAGGACCTGACGTTTTATTGCTCTCTTCAGCTGTTGTCTCGTCTTCTCTCTCAGAGGCATACATGGCCTCTATTGCTGCGTCGTCAAAGTCATCGCCATTCTCTTCGTCGTCAGACTCATATGAAGCTTGTTCTCTTCTTTGGTGAGCTCGTTTCGCATCATCAGCATCATCTCCACTTTCTGCACCTCCTACTTTCTCAACGGGCCCTTCCTCTTCATCGGTATCTGCGTTATTTTCCCCTACAATCCGTTCCTTGCTCTCTCCGCCTTTCCCGAGCTGACTTATCTGGCTCTTAAGATCAGTATCTAGCATTTTCATTTCCAGTTGTATCTCGCGCTTCAATGTTAACGGAAAGCGAGTTCTGAACACTGCAAGAATCTCAGCCGCATTGACATCATATTCTTCGACGTATTCGTTTTCTGGGTAGAAGAAGAGATCGACCAAGAATTCGGTTCGACGCGCCCCGCCTCGAACAGTCAGATGCTCCTTGACAGTGACCTTGTCAATGACTTGTGAAAGAACAAGCTTGCTAGCTCTCTTGCAGAAGGTCGTGACATCCGCATCCAAAACTCCGGGAATAATGTCGATGGTCATCGATGGCGTCTTTGGCTTCTGGGAGGCCGTCATCACTATTTCTCTCAGACGCGGGATCCCCAAGGTAACATTCGCAGCACCGTGACCTACCAAGTAGATCAGTGGGGTCATAGGTGATTGGAAATATTTACTTGCCAGCGAAGTGGAATGTGTTCAAGGTCATTTGTGTCGAAGGTTCGCCAATGCTTTAGCTCAATAGTAAGTATATTTTAGCACTGACTAGAATACCACCCACCCTTGAGACGCTAATAGACCAACTGCTTCCCCTGGTTCAACAAGACTTCTCAAATACTTGACATTCATCAAGAGACGGAAGTAACGGGGCTTCATAGGGTGTTGTTTGCGTTTGATTGTGTGTCTCTCTTCTAGGGCCTTGGACTTGATGGTAGGAGGGTTTGTATTCAGAAAGTTACCAACGGACTCGGCAAACTTTTCTGAGGTACTTCCAAGGTAGCGGGAAGGGCTAAACAGTTCGAGGACAGGAGGTATCTCCTCGCGCGGGGATGGGGAGTATTTTCTGGGACGCGCCTTGGACTGCTTCAGAACTTTCTTCATGTACACCGTTGCATCCTCGTCATTGATCGTACCAGCGATACTCTTCGGTTGATACAGGTTCAACAACGTATTTTGATTTTGCGCCACAAACTCGAACTGGAAGAGGTACTTCTGTTTGGTGACATCCAAACCATCCCCGCCATACAGGAACTGATAAACAGAAGAGTCACTCCCACGAACGGTGTGGTCGTAATGAACACGGATGCCCTCCAAGTGCTTTATAAGGCATCGTTGCAAGTACCCTGAACGTGATGTCTTCACGGCCGTGTCGATAAGACCCTCCCGACCAGCCATGCAGTGAAAATAGAATTCTTGGGGCTTGATACCTGTTAGAAATCGACTCGCTACATAACCACCAGCAATTGCCCTTGTTTCGAATGATTTGAACGATGGAAGCGTTTTACCACTAACCATGACAGGCACACGGCGGCCCTCTAGCTCTTGCTGGCCAAGAGCACAAGATATCTGTTGAGCATTAACCGCACTTCCTTTGGCACCGGACTGCGTCATTGCTTGCATGTGGTTGTGAGGGAACTTGCGCAGCAATTCAAAGGGTATGCAAGCATCGGCGATCGATTTTGTGAGTTTTGCAAGCTTGCTTTTGACAGTCACGTCGAGACCCGCCATTTTATTATCGTCCCGAAGGACGTCTTCGAGGAGAGACGTAAGCGTAAAAGGAACTTCCTCTTTCTCTACTTTGGACAAGGAGGGAAAGTTTTCGATAGCACCTTCTGTTCCAAGATTAGCATGCCTCCGTAGGATGTCGGTTCGCTTTTGGTCTCCGTCTGGAGCCAATACTAGATCATCCATGCGGCAGGTAAATGCCCGGTGCTGCAAGAATTTTGTGAATAAACGGCTGAGAATGCCGAGGAGTTGTCCCGCGACGATCGCTCCGTACAGTTCGTGTACAGAATGGACGAGCCCATAGTCTGTGGCACCAAAAGCTGATTTGTCGAGCACACCACGAAGTAATTCGCCATCCAAGATGACAATCTTGTCTTCAAGCGACCCTTTTCCCCAGAGGTTTCCGGGGACTTTGGACGTGGATTCTAAATTCAGTCCATCAGCGTTGTGAGGCGCAATATTTAGGAGTACAGTAGAAATCTAATCAATGTAAGTGTCTACAGCATATAATATGGGAAAGACGCACTATTTGCTTTCCTGTCCAAAGGGGCTTGGGTACCCATATGGTGGGCGGAAGGATCTTGAGATGGTCGGAGGCCAATTCACCGCTTTCTGGTCGGAGAGCTCCATACAGAAGCTGAAAGTATTCATCCCTAGAGAAAAATGTGTCTTGACATGTCATCCACACACCGGCAACGACGTGATCCTGTATCAAGCCTCGAAGAGGCTTTCCTGATGTGGGTACAAGGTATTGATTGTCTGTATTAGCAATAAATCTGGCTTCCGCTTGAGCCACCGGGTTTTCTGGAAATAGCATTAAAGGACAAGGGAAAAAAGGACTAAAACAACATACGGGGAAAATGAATATTCATTTCTGTGAGAAAATGTTAGTGAACTATGAGGGAATTGACCAAGGAACATTCACCATCACCATCGAAATCGGCTTGTAAGATAAATTAACAACCAAGCACAATGAGTAAGTCACGGGCAGACATACCGTTATAAGAATTACTGCACAGGCAGCTTCATTTGCAAGCTCGGACGAAAGGAAAAGGGAAAAACACAGACCAATTCGCGTAATGCATGCGGATCGTTTTCTCGCCTTCAAGAATGCGAGCCTTGTGGCACATCATGCTTGGCTTATGTAGCGTTGGTTGTCGGTTTAAGATCAAGATGTCACCATCTTGCAGATGACGATACACCTTCTTATTGATAGATGGAGTCCTTGTCGAGAGACCATTGCGTCCACCGCCATTTGCATCTTGAGGGGTAAAGAGCATGTCGGCAATGGCCTGACGCTGTTCCCTAGTTGTTTTATCCTAGTATAATGTTGGGCTCAGACCACTTCAGGCATGATAAGAGGGAAAGTTACCAGTGATTGTAGACGTCCATCTTCAAACTCAACTATAGTGGCACCAGGATAGTTTCTTGGCCCATTTGTCACCCATTGCCGACACTGATGAACATTCAGCGAAGTGACAGGTTCTGGGTATGTCAACTTCCTGGCGAAAACAGGCGGAATACCAATCTCGTTTGGCTCAATATTAACATCAGGGGAAATGACCGATCGTGCGGCATAGTTCACACGTTTCCCCTGCATTACTTCGCTCAGCTGGTATCAAGATATGTTTACCTCGTGAAACGGACCATCATATGTTTTCGGAATAGACCTTCCTTCTTTTCGAGACCCTGTTTTATGCCAGGAGGCGGAAGCTTTCCCTGGCGAAGAGGTTGTGGATTTTTGTTACTATCGAGAAAGCTGTTAACGTCAACTTGAAGCTGTATCAGAGCCTCTAGGAGTGATCCCAACAGACGTCTGCGCGAAGCTATGTCCACGTCGGGGATTTTCATGGACGCAGCAACCAGTTCGGCATTCAAATCGCGCATACGGTATGACGTATTGAGGACTCTAGCCAGGAGCTCATTCTGAGAATTTTCAAATAGTGTTTCCCCAATTTTCGATGGGGGTCGAAATCGTGTTGGCGGTACCAGCAACACTTCCATGAAGAACATGTCCGGAGAAGCTAATGACAAACCATGACGCGAAAGAGGAGCAAAGGGACCGTGCCGACCAAACAGAAGAGAACAGATAACAGGGCAATTCTCGAACAGGCGACGAAGGTGGGCACGACATTCCTCCGGGGCCATGACTCTTTCATTGCGACGCCGTGATGTCTTGGCCTTTCCGCTGGCTGTCTCGGACAGTGGTTCATTTCGAGCTTGGGGTGATGGTTCTTCTTCCCCTTCTTCATCTGGATATGTCAGCTCTCCTTCGGGCTCCGAGTCCGAAGGATCATCCCCTTCGTCGAGTAATTTATTGTCCGTGCTTGGATGATATCCTGTTGCTACTTGTTGTTTGGCATGGAGAACATCTGGGCGCCTCAGGCCAATTGCTTTGTGACGAATTTTGTGTTTGGTGGTGAGATCATATTCTATAATTTTGGTGAAGCCCTCCTTGCGGAGTGTATACGAGTATCTATTATATCATCATCATCAAATCGAAGGGAGAACAGCACGAAATACTCACGCATGACAATTCTGGCATGTTTTCGAGATAGCCGTCTTTAAAAAATCCGATATAACCTCCTTTCTCGCCTGGTAGACAAGCTCATTCTTGTAGTGATCCCGTTTTCTACTCGATGCACGAGAAAGGTGAATAGCAACATAGAGGCCAACACGCTTCTCAAACTCTTCTTCAGCCTCGTCTCGACCATCTTCGGTAGTATCTCCATTCCGTGACTGGATTTGAATATCATCCACAGCAAGTGCAGCCTCGAGGAGGCCGTGTTCCATCAATCGCAGCTTAGCGGCGTATCTACACACCTGAACTCGAAATAACACCCTGAGCCTGCGAAGATAATGCGAAAAAGAATGAATTCGCACCACCGGCCGAGCAGCCTTGAATCTATGACAGAACAAACAAGTCCCACGGAGCACACTCAACATATTTGCCATGAACAGCGGATGATAGACAGGAGAGGGCAACTCGATGTGACCGTAATGTCCTGGGCAAGTAAAATAATTGAGATGACATGTCGCACAACTGGACAAGGGCTTTCAGCACAGGACAAATACCAACTTGGAGGCACTTACATGTCGTGCCGATTGCTCGGTCCAAGGACTGGATCGTACAGGCCGCCCACGTTGGGTCTATTCAGATCATCGAGGAGGACTGGGTTTAGTATCTGTTTCACGGATACTCTACGGACGTCCTCTGCGGAGAGAAACGAAAATGATATGCTCGAGACGGTGGACGGTATGGAGACAGCGACGTTCATATCACTCTCGGTCACTTGCAAAGTCGGTATCGGTGGACCTTTTTTTTCGGCTACAAGACACATCACGTGAGCCCCTGGTGGTATGCCTCAACTCAACTCAACGTTCCACTGCGCTTTACTGTACCCCTACTTTTCCCAGATTTGGCCTTTTGTGCTTCATTTACCAACTCTGCGATCAATCTATTATACGTCTCTGAGTCCTGCTGTAATGCATCACGCATTTGAAGAAGATATGTCAGAAGCGAAGACGTGTTTGTTGTTTCCAAGCGCAAGTCCACCAGATACTTCTCTAGCCTTGTCAACGGCAGCAAGTTGAGTTGATCTGCGAAATGGTTACAATACGTGTGTGCATGCAAATGGTGACCAACCTGCGTCAAGCCCCAGCAGATCATCTATTTTCTTTGTGTCTAGCGCCGGTTTAGGGCCAAGACTTAGCTGCATCATTGATGGCCCAAAACGCGTGGACGGCTGAGGCGTATTCGAACGTGAACCCACACGGGAATTACTCCGGGACGGAGACGCGCTCCCTAACGGACCATTTACACCTGGAGGAGTAGAAATGGGTCGGGTTGAGATATGAAGAGGCGGTAGGGGCCTAGCCGCTGCTTTGGGAAGTATTTCATCCAAGTTGACAGGAAGCCCAAGGGCGATCAGATGTTGCTGTCGTATGCGAGATCGCACCCAATTGATTGGTTCCATGAGAGGGGGAGAATTCAACAACAATGAATACAACTCGCGGCTACAAGGCATGAGTGGTGTGAGAAAGCGATAGAAGCGTCCTGCGTACCTCCGTAGAGTAGTTAGAATCTGAGCAATGCCCTCGACTTGTCTGATGTCTTCGTCACTGGTCAAACTAGATAACTCGTCCGGCCAGACTGGACTAAGGATCTCCTCGACCCGCAGACTCAAGTCCTGGACAGACGGCGGTGGATTTAGACAGAGGGTCCTCCACCCCAGCTGGGACAATGCTGGCCCTTGCGTTTCGGTGCTGAACGATGTATCTTCCTCGAAAGTGAAGTTAGCACCTGAGCATCCGACCTCACCAAAGTCCCCAAAATCTGCAAAGTCGTCATCCTGCACAACAGATGGCGTATTTGATTCCAGTGGAGTGTGGAAATCGTCGAAATCATCGAGTTGGTCGTGGAATACGGCCGAAGAGGAAGAAGACAGTTGCGGAGGTAGAGACAACAGTGACGGTGCAGGTGCAGGTACACCCCATACTGACGAATCGAAGCTGAAATCGTCATCCAAGGATTGCATCGCACCAGATACTTCGAGCGAAGAAGACGGCGTATATGTCTTGTGGTAAATATAACAGCTGCGACTTGACTTGACCAGTTTCACCTTACCTAGGCAACCTTGCCAAGCGGATGGAGACCTTCTTATTCTCACCACTCGAGAACATCTCACCTTCCACTTCTCGTCGTGTTCACCTACGACGGCTTTACGATGTACTCCACCTCAGCATACAGCGTGGTGATCTCCACCGGGCTCGTCGAGCCTGGGCAATTCTCGCAAGGTGTAAGGAGATCAACTGGAGGGATTCCTGGATGCTCGCAGTCAGTCTTCTTGATCTCGCTGGACAATCTACTGGGAGTAACCAAACGAAAATCGACTACCTCCGCACGATGATGTTGCATTCTCCTGAAAACGTTCGTGCGTGCTGGCAAAGTAGGGTTCTCTGCTCATCAGTTTATTGTGATAGAGAGAACGAATTCTCTGTGAGCTTGTCCACCTGTACGTCTTGGCTGGGAGACATAGAGAGGCTCTTGACGAGTTGGAATTGTTCGAACTCCAAATCCTTCCCTTAGGGTCCTGACTAACATATTCTTACCATAGCTCTCTTCCATCTTTTCCCTACCGCGACAATGCCGTTCTTCATACATATGCAGGGATATGCTCTGTCTTTGTCTCTCAGTCTGATCTCGCAAACGAGGTTGAAATAGGGTCCATCGACAACGAGACGCTCGATCGTGCACTGATCTTTTTCGAACGTGCCAAGTTACTCGATCCGGAAAACATAGTCGTGGATTCGTTGATAAGTATGGTAAGAATGTGTTGCTTTGACGCATGCAATAGCTGAGCATATGTGCCAAGACCCAAAACTTGTCCCAGGATTCAAGGGCCCGCCCACAAACCCACCTGCCCGATGGAAACCTCTTGGGCCAAAAACTACGAGCTGGAATCTGAACCTATATACAGGTATCACTGATGCTATTCCATGACACGTATATTTCAAGCGTCTGAATCAGAGCCAAAATCAATGGTGGGCACCTCTTCATGATCGGATTCATCGATTAACATTGGTACCACACATGAACTGGGTGCGGATATTTGTTCGAAGGTTGGTAAAGGTAGCTCAGCTGGTTGGTGTGGCATAACTTGCGGCGATGAGGCTGCGTCATCTATCATGAGATCACAATACTCGCTGCTTGTGGCTTGTGGCTCGGTGGAGGTCGGTAATGCTTCTTCCCTTGGAGGATCAACGGCGGTTTGCAAATCCGAAGTCAAAGAACCCTGGTTGACCGGATCGGGACGATTTTGTTGCTCAGAAATGATTGGACGGATCTCTCCGTTGCCAAATGCCAGATTCAATGAATGGCGAATTGCTTTTTCCTCTGCGCTTTCCTCTGCGGATGAGAGCGAAAGAGATTCAACAAAAGGTAGTGTTTGAACGAAAGGTGGACGACGAGGATGCAATAGAAGGTCGACTTGAAACTGAAATTTATCGCGCGCCGCTAAACTCTGCGAATGCTTCTCATACCGAAAAGTCGGTTTCGATTGTTGGCTCACGTACCTCGGCGCGGCATGAGTGAAGGAAAAGGCTAGTGCCTCTACTCATCACATACGGTATTCCTCGTACGCTTTCAAAACATACATCGCGAACTTTTTCAAACAGTCTTCTGTGGAAGCTAAGATCGCATTCAAGGCTTGAAGGCGCCATCGGGGTGAGTGACAATAGGATGGACAGAAGCACCCGGTTCGCAAGGGATCGCGTGGACGGGACAAGTACCGAATACATACATTGAGCTGTGACTGAAAAGACTATGAGAGGGGGAATGCTCGGTAACACTCAAGGCACTCACCATCTAAAGCAGCAATCAATGTGTCACATTTCCCGGTCATCTCACTGAGTGCAAGATTAGTTGTGGAGAGTATATTGTCCATTTCATACTCTTTTCGCCTCTTCTTGGTGACTTTAGACTGCCCAGCACCCCCTGAATTCATCTCTGTGTGCGCAGGACGGAGGTAAAGGGGGGATAAAATAGAAATAGTCGCTTTCATTAAACGGTTGATTCCAGTTGCGGCGCCAACAATGGGACAAAAGTAGAGCAGATGATAAGCACATTGGAGGAATGAGCATTTCTGCGGCCTATCGTTTAAGTGAGCGCTTGTAGAAATTACGGGAAGTATTAGACTTACTCATCGAGATCCTTTTCAAGGTGAAATGAAATGATTGATACCAGCCTCGGTGAGTGCGGGGCGAGGAGGCCCTGGGTACTGAAAAGTGGGACTCTAATGGATGCATGCGGAAGACGAGATCTCGAACTCACGTTTCGGCCAAGCAAGATAGTAACTGACAGCCTAGCATCCAAATCTGTGGTACCACTGAAGATTCGGCAACCCTTGCGAATAAGTCAAAGTGAACTTGAGCCTAAACGAAGCCTGAGTACATTTACAATTTTATGTTTTTCATGTGAGACCAACCTCATCGTTAAGAGTACTGTCAAATAGACACGAACAAAGGGCTGCGAGGTGACCTATCGGCAATCGGACAGGGCGGTTGACGGGTGCCCTGTTGCATTGATGAGGTAACCAGGAACAGTAACTACGATTTCGAAGTTACCTTAACAGCGCACAGATTGCACTGACCCCACATTTTAGTTTGTTTAAGTTGAGTGCAGCTGTCGCCATAGGGTTATCAGCCGTTGTGGGAGCATGCAGGACAGAATTGGATGATCTGCCATCGGATAAATACCCTGCGACCTTGTGGCTTATTTGTGCACTCGTAGGGAATGTCGTGCGCAAAGCTAGCCAAGCGGACCAGGAAAACTGCAAGACCTCATCTAAACCATTCCGCCATAAACTTGTGGCTCCGACTTTGCCCCCAAGAAAATGAAGAACAGAGTAGAGATTCACGGTGGAATCAAGAAGGCCGCCAGTAGAGTGATCAGAACCGTTAAAATTTTGATAGCAGAGACAAAACAATTTATGGCTGAGAGCTTTATGAGAAGAAGGGTATAGCGGCACTAGTTGTACTAGCATTTGTATAGACGAGGCCTGATTAACAATGAGCATCACTCATATTGGAGCACATAAGGTCACCTTGATATCTCGATCGTTGTACTTTTCCGCGATGGTCAAAAGTGCCGAGCTCACTTTAGGTAGAATGGGAAGTACGACTTGTCTCTGAAACTCCGGACTGTGTTGTGCAACACAGAGAACCAAGGTCAAGTATCGCATAGAGACCCTCATGATAGGAACAGGTTCAGGTTTCTGTGAAGAACAAACGATTAACGGATTGACATAAATAGTACCTAACAAACCGACAAGAATGGAAGAACAATTCCAATCCATGACTGAGCATTGTCAATGAGCAGCGGCCTGGACAAGAAAGACATCCGATACGCGATGCATACTGCTGCCCAACGAGCAGCAGGATCTTTTGAGTGCATTAACGAAGTTACACGGATTACCCATTTCTGCAAATGCGGGGATGGCAGGAGACAGGATGGCGAAAGATGGTCTAATATATAAGAAAGATGGGTAATGCTGGACGCGTCTGTCACGAGAAACTGGAGCAGAGCCTGGAGTTGATGAGGAACATCCATAGCCATAGCGTTTTCAACAGGTCAAAACAAACGCGCTGACCGAGCCCAAGTTATTCAAGCGTCAAGTGTTACAACTTGACTCGATGCAACAATGCAACAGCTCGGGCCAATTGAACTTGATCCCGTAACTGAAGCTCAACTTGTTCTTGATACGTTCCAGGTTCGCGCTACGTTCTCGTTTCGGCCCTCGTTCATGTTTCGCTGCCTCTCACAGGGGAAGTTTGATGTCAAGGATTTCGTTGGATCAGTTTCTGAGAGATTGATTACTCAATCCAAAGTATCTAATGCGCGTGCGTCTACATCTTCTAACCCGCCACCACCTTGTGATATATCTCCTCAGCCTTTGACCCGAAGCCTTTCATTCGCACCTTCGAAGTGGCCGTTGACCGTCTAATAGCGATCCGAAGGGATATACAGACGAAAACAGAGCAACTTGAGAAGAGTGTAAGGGTATCAGAACGGGAATACTCGAAGAAGATGGTTGAATTGAACAAGGGATTCGAAGTATGTACTACTTCATCATTTTCATTGAGTGAGCGATCACACATATATTAGGGTGTTGGTTCGTCGTTTTCCACGATGGAAAATAAATTAAATGAAGTTGGGCGTACCGCGATCCGAATAGGTGTGTTCTCGTGCTCCCTGGCATAGCTCATTTTACTGACGCTGGGTAGGTGAAAAGCTCGAGTCTGTGCACATCGAACGACAGAGGGCGCAAGCAGCTCACGATTTAATCGATTATTATAATCAATTCTCTCGTGGAGACACAGCGCGTCTCGACGCCCTCAAGAAGGAGGGTAAAGGGGGCCGACGAGAAGTAGCCATTATCCTCAGACGGTTAACAACCGTAGCCAAAGAGGTAGACCTCCCAATCGCGGATAAGGTGCGTTCGAATTGAAGGTTCTAGCGTTTTCTGATTTTCGGTTACTTCCAAGACAAGAGAAACCATAGACAGGTATTGCGAGAAGTTCGAGAAGGATATGCTCTATCTTTTTGACAAGTGTTACCGCAAAGGCGATCCGAAGATGATGCATGTTTGCCTGATTCTAACTTGATAAAAATTAACATTGTCTCATGCGCGTCTTGCAGCATTGTGCTCAAACACTTTTGGATTTCAACGGTGGCACATCTTGTGTGCAAGTATATGTTAATCAACATGATTTTTTCATGAACAAGGTACGGGAGCATGTAGACCACGGTGATAATTTGTAAGTATCTTTCCTTTTCTTTTTCGCAAAGTTGGTAGCAATTATGTTACAGATGGAGCATAATTTCAGATCCTGACGAAAACACTCCTCGAGCCGAAGCAGGTTTAACCGAACTTTTTGGAGAAATTAGAGCCACGGTGGCACAAGAATCCCAAATTGTGCAGGCGGTTTTCCCGAATCCCCCTCTCGTCATGCAGGTATTCCTCCAACGAGTCTTTGCTCAATCAGTCCGTCTTTCCACGTACACTATGGCTATATTGAACATTCTATATAGATTCAACAATATGTGGAACAGCTCCTGAACAAGGGGGGTTCCGTATCAGAGTTGGCATATCTACGGATGCTGCAGCTCATTCACGTCGAGACCTCTGGCCTGGTGGGTGACATGAAGAAACATGAACTTCCCTCTTTGACTCCCAGCCGGTCCTCTTCGCTTGAGCCGACGGAGTTTCATAACTCACTTGCCAGTATTCCTGTTGCCTATGGTGCTACTACAACGACTGTTTCCGCAATGCTCGAAACGGCGATGGAAGAATTATTCGTGCCGTATACTGAAGGGTCGAAATATATCGACCACGAAAGTAAAAGCCTGACAGACCTTTATTCAAACCTTCTTAGTAATTTCACGCACTTTCATGTAAGTCCCAGTGCTATCTTTTTGCCCTGCTACTGACCCTCGACCCCAGATGAAAACACAGAAAGAGAAGGGAAAAACAAACATGTTCGATCGTATGGTTGACAGGTTGGGAGCTGCGGCTTCCAACACGTCGACAACGGGAACGTCGACAACTTCTGCACAAGCAGCGGCTGCTATCATGCGGTTTGGTAGTATGATGACTGACCGTGCACATGAAAGGGCTTCCGAGGAACCGGTTCACGAAGAGGATGGCCTCCTTAGCATTGACGTGGCGGAGAAAATGCTGAAATGGCATGCTGAAGCTGTTGGACGATGTGTTGAACTGAGCGTGCAAAATGATGTGTTAGTGCATGCCTTTCCACACCAATACCATGTTGACGCGTGCTATGATAGGCCAAAAAATACCTTCACCTTACTGAAGGTATTGGCTGAGGCAATTGCAACATCTTACCTTGAGGTTGCAATCGAAACGTGAGCATAAATTCCCATACACAGGTGTGTTTACGGTTACCCTGTTGTTTTACAGTGCACACGCCCGCATCGAGTTTGCCGATGTTAAGTCAGAACCAAACCTGCAAGCTTTGAGCATAGTCAACGCCGTTGACCTCATATGCCATCTCTGGCAACACTATGTCAACGTGGCCTTATTTCCCTTGGCGTCCGCCTCTGTAACAATTCGACGCGAGATGTCTGTCTTCAATAACCAAGCCGTCAGTCGTGTGGAAGGCGCAAGTAACAATCTACTGCAGCGATTCATTGATGGTGAGTTTGACATAGATTTCACCCGTGTAGCTGTCCGTGACGCTTGTTAGCTCTCGTTTCCTGGTTGTCTCTGCAGCTCGGGAAACAAAAGAAGAATGACTTTAAGCCTCGAAACGATGATCAATCATTTGCCCGGGTGAACACTGAGCCATGTACTGCTTGTTGTGAGACTTTGGAAAAGGTTCGGGATGTGGTATTCCAAACTTTGAGCGGGAAGAACCGTGAAGTTTTCCTCACCGAGATCGGCACCTCATTTCATGGGTCAGTAGAGCATCGGCGCTGGTCCCTTCTGCAACGCTAAATGGTAAAACAGCCTCCTTTTGGACCACCTGCGCAAGTTTCCAGTCAGCGCAACAGGAGGGCTCATGCTCGCCAAGTGGGTCACCGACGAGTTCCTTGTACCTGACTAAGAGCTGCCAACAGAGATCTCAAGTCATATCAAGACACAGTCTTGTCATTCAACGTCCCTTCTCTCGTCGAACGCTACGAGTTCATCCGACAATTAGGTAACGTCTTCCTCGTCCGGCCCGAAATCCTACGTTCCTATATCGCCGAAAATTATCTCGGCCGTATCGATCCATCTCTTCTCAAACCGTATTTGGCACAACGAAGTGACTGGGTCCAGTTCGAAAGCCGTTTTAATGAGAACCTGGAAATGGAGGACACCACCGATGTTGCCACCAAGGGACTCATAGATCGCCTTAAAATGTCGCGTTTGAGCACAATGATGAAGGAATTGGAAGGCTTGAAAATTGGGGATGGCATATCTGCGACGATTCCAAGCGGTATCACTCAAAACTTTGCCATTGGTGGACGTGGTTAGAACACAGTCATCACAGTTTAATGGCTGTGGTGATAGGATACACACCAGACTACCCAAGCTTAGCTTACTCTATTCCCCTCGGAAGATAGGAAGCCGTTTGGCTTTAAAGGCCTCGAGAGCTTCTATGCGGTCTTTGGTGGTAAGAAGGAGGTCGTACGATGCTCGTTCAAAGTCAAGACCTAGAAAGTCTTTGAGTTGTGGCGTAGGCAAGGACAATGACACTGTTTCACCAGACTCAAGAGAGAGGTCAGCTGCACGTGAGAGAGCCTGCTTCGCTGAACGAAGGGCCAGCGGTGCTGAGGGGAAACCAGTGGGCCCACCATGCATCTAGATGTCCCCCAGAAACTCACCGTTCTTGGCAATATCTTCTGCAAGCTGTAATGCGCGATCGTACGCAGAGGCTGGCGAAGTGGAGACATAATCCACTACACCTGGAGCAATGTCAGAGTTTGAGGGTGAAAGGACAGTATCGAAGCGTCTCTCGCTCACCCCACTTGAGTGCCTCGGGGGCGGTCAGCATGCGTGCAGTGAAGACGAGGTCTTTGGCCTTGGCCAAGCCTAGCAGCCGGACGGACCGCTGCGTACCACCTGCGCCAGGGATAATCCCAAGGCGTACTTCGGGCAGACCGATCTTGGTCACGTCATGGCCTACGACGCTTCAACATCTGCCGATGTCCATCGGTGTGAAGGCACATACCGGCGACGCGCAAGTCGCAAGCGAAGCTGAGTTCAAGACCGCCACCCAGTGCGGGGCCGTCTATGGCAGCGATGGTTGGCATGGGCAGGGTTTCCAGTTCAGAGAGGGCAGAACGGAGGTCGACAAGGAATCTGTCGACCTGCGCGAGAGTCATCTTGCGCCGCTCGACGAGGTCGGCACCGGCGCAAAAAGAACCGGGTGTCGTGGAGCGTACTATGAGAACGCGGATGCTGGATGCGGTTCGTGTGGGATGACACTTGCAGGACGAGGACGGACGCATACCTCTTGTCAAACTTGGCCTTGTCCAAGCATCCCTGCAACTCCTGGACAATATGAGAATGGGTGCTAAGGAATGGTTCCTGCACACGCACCCGCAGCATTTGCATAGAGATGGCATTCTTGTTCTGTGGTCTATTGAGGAATAGACACACGACAGAGGCGTTCGATGGAACTGGCTGAAGAAACGCCTCGGCGGTGCTACTATTCGTTGAGGACGAGCGTTTGGCCGCCACAAGTAGGCGGGCAGAAGAGCGAAGCGACCAGCGACATAACATTTTCGATCCGGGGAACGATTGAACGAAGCGAAAACGCCAGCCAGTGATACATTGAAAGGTCTATAAAATACCAGTGTGCCTAACCACCCCAAGTACACAAAAGATCCGCCAAGTCGCTCAGGTTCCGGTTCTTCGTAAATGAATGTAAGAGTCAAATAGATAATCATAACATGTTCTAAAAAACGACCATAGTGGTCGAAAAGATGAAGCTTTGCAAAAAGTTTACAGGGCTCGCCCAGGAGAGACAGGTGAATCCGCTGCTATTCCCGCATAAAAAGAATCAACGGAGAAGCGGGAGTCTGCGGTCTGTGCGGGCACTGTTAGCGTCGATTTTGCAGATGGGCGCAAGGTATCAGGAAAGGCTGCTTGGGCGTGCGCTGGAGTGGATTCTAGTTGCACACCAGAAAAGTCACGTGGATTGGGTATACTGGGGTTTCCATGGGGAGTGACAGGAGGGTACCCAATTTCGTAATCCTCTGGGGAGTAGATACGCTGGGCAGGGTAATCTTGAGCATACCCTACGGGATAAAATGAAGAATATCCATGGGTAGTCGGAGGTTGCGAAAAACTCCCGGCCTGCAAAGCCTGTGGATGGAGGTTGTGGGCACGATCGGAATAGAACACGGGAGTGTGAGAAGTAAGAGCCATCGGGGGTGCACCGTAGTGGGTATGATCGGAGGCGGAGAAGTCCTCTATCTGTGTCACGGGGGGATCCATCGGTAGGTCAGGGGACCTGTCAAGAAATTCCGTGTCATCTTCATAAGTTTTAGCACGACGTTTCGCAATGAAGAAAACGAGAGCGATGACGACGGCGATGCCAACGAGACCAACGACGGTGAACGTGCCTGCGACTGCTGCCGTATTAGCGAAGAAGCTAACATATAGATCAGCAAATAGAATTGATCGAGGAGGGACCCAAATACCCAGGAGAAGAGGAATGGGTGGCAGTGGAAGGAGTGGTAGTGGATGAGGTGAGGGCAGGTGCCGCTGAGACGGAGGTGGGGGATAGAGCGCTGGTCGTGGTAGCAGATGTGGTAGGAAGAACCGACGAGGATTGCTGTTCAACAGCGAGTGAGGTTGATGTGGAGGAAGAAGTAGACGATACAGATGAGGGAGTGGTTGAAGAAGAGGCGGTGCTGATGGGAATATGATGAGATTGCGAAAAGATATGGGTGAGATGACGTACGTATACGTGAAAGATGTTGTAGGGGTGGGAGAAGCAGGAGAAGGGGTGGATGTGGTCAAAAGACTGGAAGGGGGGGTGGAAGAGAAGGTGGAAGACGCAGTGGCAGTGGTGTTGATTGCGGGGGTGGAAGGAGCGGAGGAGGACGAGGGGGAGGAGGACATGATGGCCGTTGTTAACCAAGTGTGATTACCTAATTCAGCCCTCTTTCATGGCCGTCTCTGCGTCTGACATACGGAGTGCGCTCTCCCTCCCGTCGTCCCGCAAAAACCAGGCGTGCTCGTCAAAGAAACCAGACGGGATACCAAGAGAACTTTACGCACTTATTGGCCCATCAGCCCCTTCTCTTGCTGCCAACCTCGCGAAGCCAAGGTTCAAACAGAAACCCACCTTTGGCGGTCGTGGTACAGTCAAATGGTACGCCTCTCCTGCGCTCGCGACTCCCATCCAACCGTTCGGATAGGGCACACAGACCTTTTTCAAACAGAGCCCGCTCAGATAACTTGCAGCTCTCTCACTGGGCCAAACTATCCGACTCCGATGCTGGCAGGTTCCTACACTCCCCGCAACCTCAACCTACTAATACTTTTTTCAGACTATCCCTTTGCAAAATACAACGTACAGCCAAAAATCCACACCTACTCCCAGGACGAGTATACTTCTCTGTTGGAGGGTACGTGCATCCCATCCGTCCTTCTTCTTCTCACAACTCCTCTCAGACAGTGACTGGACAAAGGAAGAAACAGATTATCTTTTTAGGATTGTACAAGAATATGATCTTCGTTGGTATGTCATCCATGATCGCTATGACTGCCCTCATGGCCAGGCCCGGGGGATAGAGGTAACTCTGCCCTACTTCATTAAAATGCACATGCACATCGTCCAATAGGACCTCAAAGACCGCTATTATAGCGTCTGCCGCAAGCTCATCAGAAATAGACCATGGGCGGGCGATGAGTCGAGCAAATCCCAGCTCCTCAACAGCTACCAGTTCGATAAAGGTATCCCCATCCTCCATTCATGGGTCATCATCTCACTTTAATTCATCCCAGATCGAGAAAAGATGCGCAAAAATTATATCGCCAGTCTTGAAGATCGAACACCCGAAGAAATCGCGGAAGAAGAAGCCTTGTTCATAGAGCTCAAGCGACTCGAGCAAAATGAGCGAAAGTTCAGAAAGGAACGCGACGACCTTCTTCGTACTTTACTCGGCGTCGATTCCGGTCTTCCTGATGTCGTGGTTGAGGAGGACGGTCCCTCGGCCCTTTCCATCGAGGGCCTCAAGAAAAAGAAAAAAGGCACCGGCCTGGACGTTGATATACCTCTTACTCCATCCAACATCATTCAACTGGGTCCCCCCATAACTAAAAAGCCACTTTCGGCTAGGTCTGCAGTCTACGGTGAGACGGACACCTTTGCTCAATTTCATTTTATTCATTCAACCGTAGATGCCCAGCATTGCATTGTTCGAACTGAACCCTTCATGGGCTCGACTAGCACAACTAAAGTCACTCATGTCCCCGTTCACCTCCGTAGTTTCAAACTTCCCATTCCACGGGCGACCATTGCACCCAAGGTCACACAGGCGCTAGCCGAACTAGGCGTCACGCACACCCGCCTGGTGATGCCAACGAGAGAAAATTGCTTGCAGCTAGAATCGTTGCTTGAAGCTACAACCGCCCTGATCGAGACTAAAAAAGTTGTAGACAAGGTGGAACAAGATGCTCGAGTACTAAAGGCAAGGCTAGGTATCAACGAGAGTGAGAATGCCGATAGAGATGTCAAGGAATCTCCGTCTGCGGATGTTGATGAATCCAGAGAGAACAAAGATGGGGAAAGGGAGGGAAGAGCTCAGAGCGTTGTCAGCACGAGGAGTGGTAGAAGCAGGAAACAGGTGTGTTTACTGTCCCAGCTGACAGCTTTCGGCGTGCTGAAGCTTTAGCAGTCACGTCGTTCCGTGTCGGTTTCTTCAATTGATACTGCTGCATCACTACCCACACGCACAGGGACCAAGAGGCAGAAGAGGTCATGACTTGTTAAATGTATAACATATATATGCACGTTCCGACCTCTTACATTGATCAGTGCTACCCATCTCCTTAGTTGTGCGAAAACCGCAGAAAAAAGTTGACGAGGATGGCGACTTGCAAGAAAGTCACGTTACTCGCCTATCAGGAGGGGAAGGGATGCTTACCGAGCAATGCAATGCACAATACAGTCTGATGAGATATGATCAACACAAGGGCAACAGAGAGGGATGACGATACTGACCGGCCCGACACGGTCATCATACGGCCCACGGCCGCCGCGACGGATGGACGCAGCCCGCCAGTGGTAGGTATATAGAGCATACACCATCACAGCCATGGCTACTGGTATTAGATGTGTGCAATTATGCCGATCAAAAAATGACACACCAACGGCTGAGAACATTGCGGCGCTAATCTTTCCAATCTATGCACCAGGAAAGTATCGATATGACATTATCGCGGCGGGAGAAAACACACCTGATCACCAAAATTGAGCAGGCCGACAGCAAGCCCGCCGAGAACAACAGTGAAGTGAAGCCATGATAGAAAAGTCCTCTCATTTGCAAACGAAACCTTTGGTTCTACACGGACTGGAAGAGCGATGCGCTTGGATGCAGTGCGCTGGAGGAGGGGCTGGGTCGACATCGCCGGTCAACTGATGATACTAGTCACGAAAAAGTTCGATAGCCTGAGAATCAATCCAAACCAAATCAGTCCTGTTTCAAGTACCATTTTTGGAAGAAATAGCCCCTGAGACCCCTTCATGATCAATGACTTGCTGTGTGGAACTATCCACCATGATCAATCAAACTTGCTGTGGAACTGGAGCTCCGCCATGATCAATCAAACTTGCCATGGAACTGGAGCTCCGCCATAACCAATCAAACTTGCTGTGGAACTAAACCCCTTCATAATCCGATCAAACTTGCTGTAGAACTAGTTTACCATCGTACCACCACTAACCCATGGCACAAGTGTCCCAACACGACGTCGAACATGTAGATGTTCGGCCAGGTTCCGAGCACCGTGAACCGACCAACTTCTATGAGAATTGGTTGGATCAATGTTTGTCGCTCCTAGGCTTCATCCCTTCCTTGAGCGCTCACCTTCCACCCCAGCGTCCGCAAAGCATTCCAGCCCAGAATTAATCGCGTAAGTCATTGTGTTGTATACAGATCGATCGACGGAACAATCCACTCCTTCGCAGTGCGGACACCCTACGGAGATTATATCCGGGACACTCGCTCGTTATGTCTGGAGATCATAGGCTTTCCAGTTTCTTTTTGCTTCCTGGAATCACTATTCACAGATTAGATAGTCAAGCACAATCCAAACAAGTGTCGACTGTCGTATTTACACCAACGTCCGAGCACAGCCCGGGTGAGCAAACCCGTGGTTCACTCTCCGACCGCACAATTTTTAGTTCGCACAAGTTCACTTGGAGTGTAAGATTCTTTATCTCGCTAGTCTGACACTACTGAGTTTGCACTGAGCAGAAATGTGATTTTGTCGTATACGTCACAGAGGTATGAACACACGAGTCGGAACTCATACGGTGTGTTGACGATCGGGCTAGCTTTCGACTCTAGGCTGCCCCCCAAAAACCGTGTACTACATTCTTCACGATGGTCCGGAGCAGCCAGCACGAGACCTTGTGCTCGCCATTTTCCTTTATGCAGAACAGACCCACGATGAAATCTGGGTCTTCAACCAGTACCATTGGCTGAAGAGTAAAGCACTATGGCTTCGCGCCAAGGATTCGTCTTGGGATGATGTAGTGATGAAGGCGGGGAATAAGAAAGCCCTGCAGGACGATGTTTATGGGTTCTTCCAATCAGAGTCGACGTACAAGAAGCTGTCCGTTCCGTGGAAGGTCGGTACTTTTTTGGTACACCAATGCCACTGCGGAAGTATACTCAAAATCCACCCTAGCGCGGCTTGATCATGTATGGTCCTCCGGGTAGGTTTCTTGGCCGGTGAGCTATCTGCGTATGTGGGTTATATCCTTCCTAGGAAATGGAAAGACAGCCAGCATCAAAGTCATCATGAAGACTTGTGTTGAACGCGGGATCACCCCACTCTACATCAAGTCCTTCAGAGGTTCGTCAAGAAAGTAGTGCAACGCTCAGAAGAAACTAATGCCGATCGCTAGGTGTGCGTGGTGACGAGGTGGGCATGGAGAACGTCTTCCTCAAAGCACGTCAGTCGGCCCCTTGTGTGGTGTGTACTGTACATAAACATTGCAATCGTTAAGCCAACTTCACCGACTAGATGATATTGGAAGATCTCGACAGCCTTATCGACGACAAGAACCGATCGTTTTTCCTCAACCAACTTGATGGACTGGAAGGGAACGACGGCTTGCTTGTCATTGCCACCACGAATCATTTTGGTAGGCTTGACCCTGGTCTGTCTAACAGACCCAGCAGGTTTGATAGGAAATAGTGAGCTGCCAAACATATGGAAAATTCAGCAGCGTTAACTGGTCACCTAGTTTGTTCGATGACCCCGACTACGAAGAGCGTGTGCTATACGCCGAGTATTGGCAACAGAAACTCAGAGATAATGAACAGATATCCTTCCCGGAGTCCGTCGTCAAGGAAGTGGCGGACACGACACAAGGCTTTAGTTTCGCATATCTGAAAGAAGCATTGTAGGTTTGCCCTGTGATACAATTGATTTTTTGTTGACCGTTTTTGTCTCTACCTCTTAAGCGTCGCAGCTCTGTCGCGGATGACTAGTGTAGATGATGATGAACAAGTAGTATTTTCGGTTGTGCTGAGGGATCAGATCTCAGCTCTTTCCAAAGAGCTTGGAGGACAATCCACCATTCATTCGACAGCTCAACTAGGGTTGGGTGGGCAAGCCTTGCACTCGGAGGAACAAATTTTTGGTCCATCCATGCCATCGGATGTTTTTCAAGGATCTGTTTTGCATGCATCGCCTGATTTGTTTGCGTGGCGCAGACACTAGCAGGGTAGACACGGGCTGGAATAATGGGCTACTTCCATTTGTCGAGATTGGTGGTTGGATAGCTCTAGATTTGACACCCTGCTTAAACTGTATACTATGACACATTTATGAAATTCTTTGGCTCGGGAATCGCCGGTAATATTATGGTCCGCTAGGGGTCGATTTCCTGTTGGAGCAACAACCTTCAAACTGGCTGTTCTGTTTCGAGTCCCAGGATTCGCCCGACCTCTTCTGAATGCAAACCAGCTCTTATGCTTGAGGAAGTCGCCTTCACGGCCTACTACCCTGCTGATGTCCCACTGAAAAGTAACTCCAGAGGAATGAGCTGGTTACTTTGGTTCGTCAACATTAGTGTTCCGGGATTTTTGAGGTGTTAATTCACACCTACCTGTTATAGTAATTCACCCCTGTTAATTAGCGCTAATTCACGTGGATTTTGGATGGGGGTGTAAATTTGGGTGAATCTGGCACCAGATTAGAGTTGGAGTTGTCCTTCGACAGAGTCGGGATTCAGAAAGGGGAAACTAATTTTTTTTTTGCTAGCTCTGCGGTTTCCTTCATATGGCACGAATTAACCCTGCCTTCCGAGCGAAACTTGACACTCTCTGCCTACTCCTATCAGAATTACCAAGATTTTTGCAGTAGTTCTGACTTCTTCAGAACACGAACGTACTATGTCGACCATCACATGGCTAAACAACGGAACC
Organism: Xerocomus potaroensis; assembly: GCA_038088895.1. Taxonomy (NCBI): domain Eukaryota; kingdom Fungi; phylum Basidiomycota; class Agaricomycetes; order Boletales; family Boletaceae; genus Xerocomus; species Xerocomus potaroensis. The sequence goes on along the minus strand of JBBPJT010000029.1, from coordinate 1,582 downwards.
GCCAAGATATTGGCACACTACAGGACCATACTAAGATTCGGCAGTGGCACAAAGTTGGCCTGAGGCCAAGGTATATAACTGGGCGTTTTTGGTCATCAAATGCAGATTAAGCCATCATATAAACCAACCATCAAATGGCGAGATGTGGAGACCAAACTAGGCAAACGGAATATCACGCAAGCTGATGAATCCAGCTACTCGTCCATCGGACGGGCTGCTCTACGAGCGCGTCTCACTGCCCCCAGCGGAGAACAAGACTCACCCTCAGCCTCTGGCTCTCTTCATGATGGCAATACCTGGCTGGATGCACCCCGGAAATTGGATCCAACAGCAGTTGGTGCTGACCGTCTCCGGTTCACTCTTGGAGGTTACTCGGATGTTGATCCCAGCTCTCCTTTCCTCCAGGATATTTTGAGCGACATGGAAGTCGATACATCTCCTACTAACACCTCAAGTAAGTCGTCAAGAGCACCAGTCGCAACTGCAGCAACTTCAAAAGTGCCTGCCCCACGAGAAGAATGGGAGAAATGGGATTAAAGTCCACAATCACCCCGGATCACTGTGAATTTGGGTGGATTTCACAAAAATCACAGGTGGATTAACCTAGATTACAGCTACTGCTAATCAATGGTTAATCACACGGGTGAATTTGGGGTGGCGACAGGGCAGGGTGAATTTGGCCGCATCCCAAATTCCAAATTCCCGGAACACTAGCCAACATGGCACAGATTGTTTGTCTTATTGTACATAGTCCGCTGAGTGCCTCGTTGCAAGGGTACAAACTATTCTGGTAACTTGTCGAGTCTTAGACGCTGTGCCCATTCTCATTGATCACCCGGTGGAGTGACCAGGCATATCCTCATGGTTGTTGTGGCCGCTCGTATACCTCTTCGGCGCGCTGCTCAGGGTTTGTCCTTTTAATCCCTTACTCATCTGACTGAGCTATTTGTAGGTACCTGTTCATCCGCGTGCACCACTCCTCAACCCCAATAATATCAGCCAAATGGAATCTTCAAAACTTTCACCATGGCCGCTTGTTATCTTCTCGCATGGATTGGGAGGCGGTAGGACCACATATAGGTGACTACAACCCACCTTCAAGACTTATGTTATTCATCCTGAGACAGTCGAATCTGTGCTTGTATCGCGTCCTCGGGCGTGTAGTACTCGCTATGGAACGCCAGGATGGTTCGGCACACGCTGCTGTCCCTTCATCCTCCGATCCCATACCATACGTCAAGAGGACTGATACCAGCACTTTTTTATGATACTGTTCCGTTTCAAGTTGGCCCGCTGGCCAACCTGTCGGGGGATGTAACTTGCTATCTTTTCGCGGTGAACAGCTCGAGTTTAGAAAAAGGGAAATATACCATGCCCTCCGCGCAATTCGGGACTTAGTTCGCGATGGTCGCGAAGATATTCAACACTCCTTAGACATTGCGGGAGATATGGATACCCTCATCGATTGGTCCATATGGTCATGCGTGGGGCCAGAGAAGTCAATTGAATGTGAAGAAGATGTTGTCCTTGCTGGGCATTCGTTCGGAGGAGCGGCAGTTGTGAGTGTCGATATCACATGCTT